>QRFJ01006816.1:0-49413 GCA_006176705.1 Cocos nucifera | reverse complement strand
ATGGGAGGCTTGGCCGGTTCTTGCGACGTCGACCGAAAGGATGGGAGGATCGGTCGAGAGCATCCCTACTACCAGAATCATCGAGGGGCGAGGAGCAGCAAGATGATCGACCTCCGATTGGCACCATTAACACCATCTCTGAGGGACTTCGGCATGGAAAGGCTAGTAGATTGACAGAGCCTAAGAAGAGGTGGAGAACTAAGGAGCCCATCACTTTCACCAACGTGAACATCCGAGGAGTCCAGTTCCTGCACAACGACATGGTTGTAATCTCTTTAAACATTGCTGATTATGATGTATGCCGCATTTTGATAGATAATGGAAGTTCCATTGACGTTCTGCATTATGATGCTTTCTTTAAAATGTCCATACCTGATAATTGTCTGGGATCCATGAGCTTTCCATTGGTCGGCTTCACTGACGACACTATGCCAGTGGAGGGAATGTTAACTCTAGCCGTGACTATAGGACAATATCCAAAGCAGGCCAAGGCATGGGTTGACTTTTTGGTGGTGAAGGCCTCCTCCGCTTACAATGCAATCCTCGGCCGACCTAGTCTAAATGCACTACAAGCCATGGTGTTGACCTATTACCTAAAGATAAAATTCTCAACAAACAATGAAATAGGTGAAATCAGAGGTGATCAAGCATTAGCCCGGCACTGCTACTCCATCGCCTTACAAAATAGTACTCGACTTGACCCCTGCCTAGTTGACGGGCTTGATGTCCGCGATGATCTTATCGAAGAATGGGGCGAGCCCATAATAGATCTTGTGACCATCTCCCTGAATGACAGGAATGTGGAGCATATAGTGTAAATTGGCTCCAATCTGGAAGATGAAGTTTGAAAGCAACTCATCACCTTTTTACGGAAGAATGCCAATTTCTTAGCCTAGGTTTTGATGGATATGCTTGGGATTGATGTCGAGGTTATGGAACATTGACTGGCCATTGATCCCAAGCATCGATCAGTGAAAGAAAGAGTTCGAGACCCTGCACCAGAAAGGTAGAAGGCAATAGCAGAAGAAGTCGACAAGCTTCTCAATGCTAGATTTAATCGAAAAGTCAGCTATCCGACTTGGATCTCTAATGTGGTCCTGATCAAGAAGGCCAATAGTAAGTGGAGGATGTGCATCGACTTTAAGAAACTAAACAAGACCTATCCAAAAGATAGCTACCCTTTGTCCAGAATCAACCAATTGGTGGATGTGACATTAGGCTACGAGCTCCTCACCTTCATGGATGCCTTCTTTGGCTACAACCAAATTTGAATGGCACCGGATGATGAGGAGAAGACTGCTTTTATTACTAACCATGGTCTTACTGTTATAGGGTCATGCCCTTCGGGCTTAAGAATGCAGGCACGACTTATCAGCACTTGTCAATAAAATCTTCAAGGAGCAGATCGACCATAATATGGAGGTTTACGTCGATGACATGCTGGTCAAAAGCCGAATATCTATCAATCAAGTTGCCAATCTTAAAGAGGCTTTCGATGCACTCAGAAAATATAAGATGAAGCTAAACCTAACCAAGTGCACATTTGGGATAGCCTTAGAAAAATTTTTGGAGTTCATGATCTCGAGACAAGAGATTGAGGCCAACCCGGAGAAGATTCAAGCTATCTAGGAGATGACCGCTTTGAAGTCCATCAAAGAAGTTCAGCGCCTGATCGGAAAGGTGGCATCTTTGAATCATTTTGTCTCAAGGTTGACCAAACACTACATGCTCTTCTTCCAAATTCTTAGGAAATCAAAAGATTTTCACTGGACTCAGGAATGCCAAAAGGCATTTGACGAGCTCAAGAACTACCTTGGCTCACCTTCCCTACTAGCCAAATCCAAATTCAAAGAGGAGCTATTTCTCTACCTCACAGTCTCCCCTGCAGTGCTAGCGACAGTCCTAGTCAAAGAAGAGGTGAAAGTACAGTAACCAGTCTACTACATAAGCCGGATCCTAAGGGATGCAGACACTAGGTATACAAAGTTGAAAAAATTGACTTATGCTCTTCTAATTGTAGCAAGGAGATTTCGGCCTTACTTCCAAGGACATACTATAATGCTCCTCACTGACCAGCCGATTAGAGCGATCCTTCATCAAATAGATGCTTTCAAAAGAATTATCAAATGGGCCATTGAATTAATAGAGTTCGACATCAACTATCGGCCTTGACTAGTAATCAAGGCTCAAGCACTGACCGACTTCATAGTTGAATGTACCATCCCAGATGATGTCGAGCTTCAAAATGAAACCAACATTCCATGGTTGCACCCGAGCTCCTCTGATGAAAGAACTGACCTTCCTAAAGATTTTTGGGGCCAATATGTCGATGGCTCCTCCAACACTTCTAGAGCAGATGCTGGACTGATCCTAATCAATTCAGAAGGAATCATCGTGGAGTATGCACTGCATTTTGAATTTTCGATGACAAACAATGGGGTAGAATATGAGGCCCTAATAGCCAGGCTCAAGATAGCCAAAGAATTGGGAGCTAATTGGCTTTAGGTTTGTAGTGACTCTCAACTAGTCGTGGGGTAGGTTAGCAGTAGTTAAAAAGCCTGGAAAGAGAGCATGGTAAAATATCTTGAGAAGGTGAAGAGCTTGACCCCAGCCTTTAGCAGCTTCAGTATTTGATAAATTTTGAGAGCGAAAAATACTAGGGCCGACCTTCTTTCCAAGCTAGCCACCCTAGCTCCTAACGAGCTTCTGAAAGAAGCTTATTATGAGACATTGAAATGCTCGTGCACAGAGGAACCGTAGCCCATCATGCAGGTTGGCCAGGAGCCCTGCTGGATTGACCCACTGACCGCTTATCTTAAGGATGGGATTCTTCCTCATGACCCAAAAGAGGCTCGAAAGTTGAAAAACCAAGCCTCTCGGTATGTTCTTTATGAGAATAAGCTGTATAAAAGGTCATATTTTCTGCCATTATTGAGGTGCCTCCGACCCTCAGAGGTTGATTTCACACTATGAAAAGTGCATGAGAGAATTTGCAGGAGCCATCTGGGTGCCAAATCTCTATCTCATAAGCTGCTCCGACAAAGGTATTACTGGCCGACTATGCATGGTGATTGTGTTGATTACATCAGGAGATGTAACTACTCCCAAAGGAATGTGAATGTCCAAAGGCAACCAACCATCGAGCTTGCCCCGTTGAGTGCTCCTTGGTCGTTTGTGCAGTGGAGAATGGATATTCTTGGACCCTTTCCAATGGCATCTGGGCAACGAAAGTATCTCCTAGTCATCATTGACTATTTCACTAAATGGGTCAAGGCCGAACCACTGGCAAAGATTACCAAAGTCAAGGTACAGGACTTCATCTGAAAGTCGGTCATCTATAGATTCGGACTATCCCAAACTATCATAACAGATAATAGCCGATAATTCATCGAGGTGAGGTTCGTCGAGTTTTGCGAAGGTCTGAATATCTTCCACCATTTTATGTCAATAGCTCACCCGCAGACAAATGAAGAAGCTAAAGTGACCAACCGAATCCTATTACAAGGCATCAAGACAAGACTCGAAAGACCAAGAGGGGCCTGAGTGAATGAATTTTATCATGTTCTATGGGCATACCGCACTACCTAAAGGCTGCTAATTAGAGAAACACCATTTGCCTTAGCTTTTGGAATAGAGGCAGTCATCCCGATTGAACTTAAGCTTCCATCAGCAAGGGTAGTGGCTTTCAATGAGTAGCATAACCCGCAAGACCTCAGAGCCAATCTTGACCTACTGAAAGAAAAGAGAGAGAAAGCCCAAGTTCGGATGGCAGCTTACAGATGAAAGGTGGCCCAATACTATAACTCCAAAGTTAGAGGTAAAATGTTCAGAGTAGGAGACTTAGTACTTCAGTGAGCTGCCATCTCTCAGTCTCAAAACTAGGAAAAGCTTGCTCCAAATTGGGAAGGACCCTACGAGGTCATGGAAGTCATCCGATCTAGGACATACTACTTGAAGGAACTCGGAGGGGCAGACCTACCTTAACTATGAAATTCAGAAAATCTATAAATGTATTACCGATAATTTGATTGTAATGAAATCCTCCTACTTCATGCCCTAATCTTTTGTTAGATATATGTGCCCTAGAAGCCAGAATTGGCTGACACTTGTAATACACATCTAGGGGCAAAATTGTAATTTTGACTATAATTTATAAAATGGGTTATTTTCTATCACACCTGTGTATTTAGTGTCTATGATACATCCTTTGAGTTAATGGTAATGATAATTCATATTTTCAAGAGTTGAAAATTTAAGACATGAATAATCATTATTAACTCATAAACAGCTCCCGACCATAGGATCATCACGAGGATGGTGATTGATCCGGAAGGTTGGTGTACGATCGCTTCTCTTTAGTAGATGAGTCTTGAGTCTACGGTGTGGAGACACCGGAGCGAGAGTACAGGTACTCGTTAGAGAACGAGGGCACTGAGCGTGACCACCTCGAGTAGTCATTAGGGAGTCTACCTTCTCGTCAATGACTGACTCGATGCTGCAGTAGTGTGTCTGGTTCTTTGACCTGAGATGCATCGGCAGTTCACCTTGAGGGTGTTATAGTTTGACTACACCATTACTCGGTCTCCTAGCCATATGGAACCCTGAGGTGTATGTTGGCTATAGCATGTTCATTGTAGGAACTGGATTGCATCAAGATGGGATCTATCTACCTCGGTGGTAGAGGAGTAGCCCTATGATGATCATGAGAATCAAGTCCAGAAATCCATGGCCATGGTAGAGTGAAATAATAGAAAGAGTTTCTATTTAGATTTTCACATTGGACTCGAATCGAATGATTACATCATATGACAGAGACTAGGGTTTGACGAGTTCACCTTAACCCTATTCTGATCGGGGATCAAGATAGAAGAACTGAATCACACAGGTAGCTGCATCAAGAAGTTCGCATTCAGCTCTGATGGGTTGCCACCATATACTGCTAGGTGTCAGTGGTGGATTTTGGGAGCAATTAGAATGATTTAGATGATCGATCATTCTAGCTGTTCGAATCAGAAGAGTTCTGATCCATCGAAAGGAGTTTCGATGATGTCTATGATAGAGATCATGACATATCCCATTACCATACAGAACTGAACCTAACTGGGTCACACAAACAAGGGTTTGAATCTGGTGATCATCAATTGAACTGATCTAGTTCAATTGATCTGAATGAGATTCAATTAGGTTCAAGGAAATCGTGCTAGCACTCGATTGAACCTAACGTTCTTCTTTTACTATCATAAATAAGTTGTCCTGACTGAGCCAAAGGAGTTTGTGCTCAATCAGAGGCCTTCATATGGTCTGACTGGAGGTTGTCCAAGTCAGAATAGGTTGTCTTATTTGTAAGACATTACCTGCCATTTTTGGTCACCTGCCATTTCTTGTTCTTTGACTTTGGTCAAAAGTCTACCTTTGACTGGTCAAACGTTGACCATTCACCCTTTGACTTTTGACCACATGTCATGCACCTATTGGAGAGCTGGTGGGGGCCTGTCCCCCTGCCAGAACCTGGCAAGGAGAAGGGCGCACGCCAAGGGTGGCGTGAGCCCAAGTAGGAGGCGCCTAGGAGTCCTTGTTGGACAAGGACTCCACCTCCCTTTTGGATTCCAATCAAGAGTTCTACTAAGAATCCAGTTTGACTGGTCTTAGGTGCCCTCTAAGGAGGAATCCAGGTGTCTCTATTCCAACCAATCAGATTTAGATCTGATTTCACAAAGGGTTGTGATTGGTTGAGAGGAAGAGGAGTTGGATCACAAGAGGTCTATAAATAAGACCCTGCGCCCAACCCTAATTCCAATGCTATGAGATACACCCCAAGGCTGCCTCTCCCCTCCTTCTCCATGCCATAGTCTCTTCTCCTCTTGCTCTCCACGTCCAAAAGGTGTTTTGGACTTAGTTTGGTGCGATTCAGATCAAGGAAAGGCGATCAAAAGCAAGAAGGCTGCGCTGCTGCAAAAGGACGACTGCAGATCCTCAAAAGAGTTTTGAAGATCCTCCAGATCAGATCCAGATCTGATTTTTGGAGGTGTGATAGAGAAGAAGAGGATCTCCAGATCCAACCCGAGTGGATACCGGTAGAGGCCAGGCGCTTGCGTGGCTAAGATCCAGAACCTTCCGCTGCAATCAAGATCATCTACAGGGTAATAGGATTACCCAAATTAGGTAAATTGAATTTGATTTAATTTATCTTATTTTATTTTATTTATTGAAATAATAAGAATCAGATCTGAAATATATCAAGATCTGATTGAGATCAAGAGAAAATTTTTGAAATATATCTCTTGATCTAATCAGATCTGGACGAACCTGGACCGGGAAATCAGGATTTCCCTTCATCTTTATTGTATATCAGTAATAAAGGAGGGCTACCCTCCCAAACTTAATCTCATGATAAATATGGCCATGTTAGGAATAGGAGGAGAACCTCATCCTAACGCGAGCAAAGTCGAAGGCCTCATTCATTTTAGATGAGATGAGGGAAGAGGCCCTAACAACGGCCCTAATGTGCCCCTACAATCCATTAGGAATAGGAGGAGAATCTCATCCTAATATGAGCAAAGTCGAAGGCCTCATTCATTTTAGATGAGATGAGGGGAGAGGCTCTGACAATGGTCCTAATGTGCTCCTACAGCTTGTTAGAAATAGTAGGAGAACCTCATCCTAATGTGAGCAAAGTCGAAGGTCTCATTCATTTTAGACGAGATGAGGGAGAGGCCCTGATAACGATCCTAATGTGCCCCTATAGTTCATTAGAAATAGGAGGAGATCCTCATCCTAACATGAGCAAAGTCGAAGGTCTCATTCATTTTAGATGAGATGAGGGGAGAGGCCCTGACAACGATCCTAATATGCCTCTATAGTCTGTTAGGAATAGGAAGAGAACCTCATCCAAACATGAGCAAAGTTGAAGGCCTCATTCATTTTAGACGAGATGAGGGGAGAGGTCTCGACAATGGCCCCAATGTGCCCCTACAGTCCGTTAGGAACAAGAGGAAAATCTTGTCCTAACTTGAGCAAAATTGAAAGCCTCGTTCACTTTAGACAGAATGAGAGGAGAGGCCCTGACACCAGCCCTAATACATCCCTACGGACTTGTTAGGAGTAGGACGAGAACTTCATCCTAACAAGAGTTTAAAAAAAAATAGAGAGAGAAGGGTCGAAGGCGAGTATTGCATTCACATGAGGCAACGATGGATAAGATATTATTTTATTATAAATTTAAATTTATTACAAGTAGGATGGAGGTCGGCCAAATCGACTACATATTACAAGAAAGCCAACATGGTAGGGATCGACAAGATCGATTACAAAAAAAATATATAAAAGGAGGCGAAGTCTTAAGACGAACTAGACTCCTCAGGCATCGGATCATCGACGTCGGCCATCACCAAGGTCTGCTTTAATCTAATGATTTCCTCCTTAAGTTCTTTCTTTTTATACAAGTTGTCTATGTACACTCTATTGATATGTCCAAACTGGCCCTCAAGCTTCCGCCACTACCTCCTTAGGACCTCGAACTCAGCCTCCACATCCTAGATGGCTTGATGCTCATAGATCAGTTGGAGCTTCAACTGCTGAACTTTGGCTTTCTCCATTCTGACAGCCTCTGAAAGCTCGCCAATGGTCTTCTTCAAGGAGGTAATTTTCTCCAACTCTCCACTAGAGATAGCCCACCAACCATCAGTCAGTTGTTGCTGGAGATGGCTCACCTCTCTATTAGCACCCCAGAGCTCATGCTTGAGCCTGGTCACCTCCTTCAACCAAGTTAGCTTATATTCATCATACCAGGCTTCGGCATCATGGAGTTGCTTCTAAAGTTCGGAGAACCTCTTGGACCAGTCCCAATCATACTGTGCCCTATCGGTAGACCATGATGAAGTTTCCTTCAATAGTTAAATTTTTTCCTTCGCCACCGTAAGGCCGATCTCAAGGAAGCTGATCTTTGCCGTTAACTCCCAAGACTTATTACTGGTGCTTCTTCTTAGTTCGGCCATTTTTTTTTGAAGTTGACCTTCCTCTAGCGTCAATCTTGTTGGCTAAAAGAGCAGACTTGATCGTCGGAGGGTCTTGTCGGAGCCACCACCCCCAACTTCAGACGAGACTTATTTTGTAGGTCCCGACGGCGATCTCGTCCACTCCAAATCCAGCTTCGACTCCAATGACGATCAGATTTTGTGCCAACATCTTTATTACTTGGAGTTGCACAGTATGTCTAGCCTCTATGAATAGTCCACACAAGGCTGCAACATAGATCGAAGGTTCGTCGAACGAAGATCCACTCGATGTGCTAGCTTCTTATGGATCCCTTCCAATGGTCAATCTATAAAATATTTTTAGGATCTTTTGGACACTCCAAGAGATGAAGAATACAAGAAGGATTAAGAAAAAAATCTAACCCTTGGATCTCCTAAAAATCAAAAAATAAAAGTCTAAGAAAAATTATCATAAGAGAAGATAGATCTTCTCTTTCAGGACATCAACCATTTATGTCCTGAATACATCTCCATGCCAGGACTAGAGGAGACTCTCTCCTCTAGAATTTTTCTACACCCTTTTATTTCTTTCTCTTTGATTTTTCTTATTGAATCACCAATATAAAGAAGAATGGTTCTCAAATAAACCCTAAGAGAAGACTTTCTTCTCTTCTTCTTCTTTCATCAGGACATAATCAAATCATGTCCAAAGAAAAGCCAATGCCCTAATTACTTGGAGGATTAATCCTCCCATGCCCTCTCCCCTTCTCTAATTTTTTCTGATGGAAAACTCATAAAAGATTGAGAAGAAAAAGCTTTGTAAGAAAATTCTAAGAGAAGACATTCTTCTCTTATTTTTTTTCTTACCTTTACATCAATAGTTGATGTTCAAAAAGTGCCTCACGCCCAACCAACTTTGGACAGCAACCTCCTATGTTGTTGGAAAATGTGTCCTAAAGCCAATCATCAGCTTGTTAATGATTGTGCTAACCTTGTAAATCTAAATAATTTATTAATGAATAAAGTATTTATTCTGATATTTTTTATCATAAATCTATATTTTCTAATGAACTTCTATATTGTGATGAAGTTCTTAGGACTATTTAAATTCGATAAAGAGAGAATTTATTGATTAGTTCTTAAAACTATTCATAATCAAATGATATGTTATTAATTAGAATGATAACGTTTATCGAGTGTAGATTATTGTATGCTATATAAATTGGTTGTCCTCTTAACCAAAGAGTATGGAGATACTAGTATGACATACAAATAAAATATAGGGGTACATTGTTACTGAACATGACCAACTCTAGAGTATTTCACTATCAAGAATTGCTCTGATAGGATATGGGTATAAGTATCTTTTAGACTTAAGATCGTCATGGTGGCTTGCAAGTAACTTACTGTGCTTTTGATGCCGGACTATCTAAATTTCTAATTAGTGATGGAAGGTTTCTAGGCATAGTCAAGTACTTGTAAAGTCAATGAGTAATCAAAATGGGATTGACCATTCCAAGACTTTGGAGATAATGCATCGCTGTATTTCAATTTAGCAAAACCTTAGCTAGGATAATCCATGAGATAGATTTAGTATTTTGAAATACAATATGGATGACCTAATCAAGGTTGACCATTAAATTCTAAGTTGTCCTATGAGCATTGTGGTTAAGGGGATGAATTATACGAAAATCATATCCACATGAGTTCTAAGAGTATTGCTTTATATATTCAACCTAGTGTCATTATTAGATAGTCACTTGGTATAGGAATTTATTTCGATGCTACTAGCTTAGGTTCAAATCTATGGGATCACACACATTAGTCTCAATCTGATCGAATGGTTGATCAACTATTAAGAATCGTTCTAAGATTAAACATTCAATATGATTGATGTTTGACCTAATGCAAGTATTGCAAAAGGACTAATTAGCAATCAGATTGCTAATTGGCTCCATCTAATTAAGCTAAAGGACTAAGATTGAGTCTAATTGAATAAGATTTAATTAGATTTGATTTGGACTTGATTGGATTAAGTCTAATTGATTTATTGGATAAGCCAATTATAAGGAAGAATAATTTCTAATTGAATTAGGACTTGAGTGCACCTAATTTTTAATTTAATTAAAAATTTAAATTAAAATTAAATTAAATTTAATTTGATTAAATTGAGATTCTAATTGGATTAGGAATATCATTAATTAGGTTGCATCAAGATCTATTTTTATTAGACTAAAGATTTGGTTTGACTAGTCAAAGCATGAAGTCTTGGTGTGACTAGGACTCCTCCCTTGCACCACCTACCCTTTCTTCATGCCCCACCCTTAGCTTTGGCATGTGACATCTGACTCCTAGAGAGGCTCCACACCAATCTACATGCCTCCCTATCCATTTGGATGGTTTGTGGTTTTGGAACAAATCGAAACTAGCAAGTAGTTTTGATTCTAGACTCTATTTGATAGAGTTTGGATAAAACAAAATTCTTATCCAAGTATGATGACAATTATTCTTATTTTTTTCTAAAATTTTTATGAAAAATAGAAGACTTATTATGTGCCAAAACCTTGATCTTCACGTTTGAAAATATTGTGGAGGTACCCAAGAGTTGGGTGCCCCAATCCTAGTCTCTTTTGGACTCTCTATCTAGGTATTTGACCTAGATTGGGGCTCCTCTTTAACTCTCTATATAAAGGGAGTTAGGCCATGATTTTTTCAAGAGTTTTAGACTTGAGAGTGAGGGCTTGGGTGTGGAGACCTTGGATGCATCAGGGTTGAGGGCATGGGATTTTGTGAAGGCACAAATCTATTGTGCCTTGGTGAGAGAAAAGCTAGAGAGAAGAAAGGTCTTCCCTAGGTTTTCCTTTAGATCTTCTTCCACCAATTTTCTAAGAGAAAAAACATGAGGAAGAAAGTTCTTCCAGATCCTCCCTTCTCCTTCTTTGATCTTTGAATCAAAGAAGGAAATTCGGCATCAATAGTTAAAGAAGGATCAGCACAAAAGATCCACCAATTTTCTAAGAGAAAAAACATGAGGAAGAAAGTTCTTCCAGATCCTCCCTTCTCCTTCTTTGATCTTTGAATCAAAGAAGAAGATTTGGCATCAACAATTAAAGAAGGATCGGCACAGTGCTAGCATACTGTGTTGATTTTTAGATTACTAGACTTCAGATCATGATCGAGGCTTCGTGTGGATTTCTCATAGAGGTCAGATGCATGTGTGGCTTGAAGCGACAACCTCATCCTCAAATCAGTAAGTGAAGATCAAAATTCACAAATAAGGTATTGAGATTTGATCTTAATTCTAGACTAGATCAAATCTAGTTTTTTCGTTTGATGTTGATATAATCAACATCATTATTTTTGTTCTTTATTTAATTTTTAGATTTATATGCATGTATAAATCATATCATTAGATCTTAGATCTAGAGTTTATTTATATTTTTTATAAATTAATTAGATTAATCTATAGCTTCTATTATTCTAGATTTTGAGAAAGTTTCAAAATGCGTGCTAGAAATTCTAGACTTTTCCTACATATATACGTGAACCTATGAGCATAAGTGCTAGAGATGGATATTTTTATTTTATTATCTTCATTGACAACCTTTCTAGATATGGATACGTCTATTTGATAAAACACAAGTCAGAGTCATTTGAAATATTCAAATGATTTCATAATACGGTAGAAAAGCAAATTGGAAAGAGTATTAAAATTCTTTCCAATAAATTTTTGACATATCTAGGAGAGAATAGAATTCTCTCCTAATGAGCTCCTCTTAGGATACCATAACATAATGATATATCTAAAAGAAGAAATCGGATCCTATTAGATATGGTCCATTCCATGATAGATTTTGCTAGTCTGTCGATCTCTTTTTGAGGATATGCACTTGAATCGGCTTGTTATCTTCTTAATAGGATTTTGAGTAAGTTTGTAGCTAAAACACCATTTGAGATATGAATAGGGCATAAGCCAGTACTCTCACACCTTAGGATTTAGGGGTGTCTAGCTTATGTCAAACATTTAATGCAAGACAAGCTTGGACCTAGGTCTAATAAACACATTTTTATAGGATACCTGATAAATACAATAAATATGATATAAAAAGCATCAAAACTTATGTTATTTAATCTCTATTATTTCATATTTGATACTTCTTATACTCTTTTTTAGGAATTATTGATCATGAAAAATTATTTATGAACTGACTAGCAAAGACCCTCAATATTTGTAGTGATGAAGTCTAAATTAATTTGTCACTATGGATAAATACTCAACCCAAAGCAAATCAATAAAGAAACAAAGGAGTTGCTCAAGGGGGGCATAATGTGCGTTGTTGCATGACCTTTCTATTCCAAAGAAACCACGCACCTGATTTTCCTTCTAATCTTCATTATGGCCCTCAATTTCTTTAAAAAACTCTCATGCAATAAATTCTCTTCCCAAGTCTCCATGATCCCTCATGCACTCTTCACCATAAAATGCTACATCATCACCTCACATTAATTCTTAAGTGCATTTTTATAGGATACACAAAAGAAATCAAAGGATATTATTTCTATTTTGCTGATGAACAAAAGATATTCATCAGCCTTAAGGCAATCTTTTTCTAAAAGAAGTTCCTTGGTGAAGGAACTAATGCCTCTAAGGTCAAGCTTGACGAAGTTCAATAGGTAGAAAAACTGATACAAGTAGCTAAATCTGAACCAAATTTGATTAGATCAAACTCGGAGCCTAATGTATCCGCATCCTTAAAGTGATCTGGTAGAGTACCACATCAGCTGGACAGATACTATAGTTTTTTGGTTTGAGATGGAGATCCTATCGAACTCGATGAGAATGATGAGGATCCGATCACTTACATGGATGCAATGCAAAGATCCAACTCTAAGAAATGGCTTGAAGCCATGAAATTCAAAATGGAGTCCATGAAGGTCAATGATGTATGGACATTAGTTAATCCACTTGAAGAGATAAAAACCCATAGGGTATAAGTAGGTCTTTAAAAGAAAAGGGGCATAGATGAGAAGATGGAGACTTATAAAGTCTGTTTGGTTGCCAAAATATATCATCAATATTATAGTATAGGCTATGACGAGACATTCCCTTCTATAGCAATGCTCAAGTTTATTCGAATTATGCTTGCAATAGCTGACCATCTGGACTATAAAATCTAACAGATAGATATGAAGACAGCTTTCCTAAATAGAGAGCTGGATGAAGAGGTGTATATAATACAATCTGAAGAATTTACATCCATAGATAAGTCTAAGGTATGCAAGCTTCAGATATCTATTTATGGATTGAAGCAGACATCTTAGAGTTGAAACATGCATTTTGCTAAAATGATGAAAATATATGGCTTCATTAAGAATGGAGAAGAGCCATGCATATACAAGTGGGCCAATGGTTTAGTAGTTATATTCCTTCTATTGTACGTGGATGACATTCTCTTAATCGAAAATGATGTCCCTACATTACAGAGAATAAAGACTTGGCTGTCATCACAGTTCTCCATGAAGGACTTAGGAGAAGAATCATACATTCTAGAGATGAAGATCTATAGAGATAGATCTAAAAGATTGCATGGATTATCCCAGTCCACTTACATAGATACCATGTTGAAATAGTTCAGCATGGAGAATTTCAAAAAGGATTATTTTTTGATAGGCTATGAAATTTCTCTCTCAAAGAGGGATTGTCTGATAACACCTCAAGAGAGAGAGCATATGAGTAGAATATCATATGCCTTGATAGTGGATTCTATTATGTATTTCATGATATGTATGAGACCAGATGTGGCATACTTACTAGGAGTAGTAAGTATATACCAGTCTAATCTGGGAAAAAACCATTGGAAGGTTGTTAGAACCATCCTTAAGTATTTAAAAAATACTAAGGATCAGTGGCTTAATTATGATGAGTTAGATTTAAAACTTATAGAATTTACAGACTCTAATTTTTAATTTTATTATGATGATAGTAAAAGTGTATCGAGGTATGTGTTTATCCTTAATGGTGGAGCTATTTGCTGAAAAAGTTTCAAGCAATATACTATGGCCGACTCAGTTTGTGAGATGGAGTACATCACAATATTTGATGCTGCCAAGAAAGCTGTATGGCTTATGAAATTCATCACCGAGTTTAAAGTAGCATCCTTCCTTGATGGTCAAGTTCTACTGTATTACAATAGTACTAGAGCCATTTCCTAGGTGAAGAAACCAAAAGCACATCAGTGGACGAAGTATATTCTGCATCGCTACCATCTTGTCTAGGAGATCATGGATCGAGGCAATGTCGAGCTTCATAAGATCGATGAAAAAGAGAACCTAGCCAACCCATTCACTAAAGCACTTGTGGTAAAGAAGTTCAATGATCACAAGTTGAAGATGGATACATGATACTGTATCAATTAGCTTTAGTCTAAGTGAGAGTTTGTTGGAAATTATGTCCCAAAGTCAATCATCAATCTATTGATGGTTGACCTATTTTTTATAATTATATATAAATTATTTATGAATAAAAAATTTATTTTAGCTTTTTCATCACTAGTTGTATATCTTCTTTTAATGAACTCTTATGTTATGATGAAGTTCTTAGGACTATTTAAAATTGATAAAAAAAGATTTATCGTTTAATCCTTAAACTTGTTCGTGATCAAATAATACATTGTTACCTAAGATGACAATGTTTATCGAGTGTAGGTTGTTGTATCCCATATGGATTGGTTGTCCTCTTAACCAAGGAGTATGGAGACACTGGTATGGCATGCAGGTAAGATATAAGGATACATCTGCACTGAACATGATCAACTTTGGAGTATTTTGCTATCAAGACTTGCTCCGAAGGGATATGGATATAAGTATCCCTTCGACCTGAGATTGTCATAGTGACTTGCAAGCAACTCACTGTGCTTTGATGCTGGACTATCTGAATTTCTAATTTAGTGATAGAAGATTTTTGGGCACAATCAAGTACTTGTAAATTTGGTGTGTAAGTCAAAATGAGATTGACCACTCTTGATTTTGGAAGATATATTGCATTATGTTTCAATTTAGCAAACTCTTGGTCAGGATAGCCCTTATGAGTCACAAGACTGATTATGTTGAGACACATTATGGGTGTATTTTTCTAGAGTTAATGGTTTAACTCTATCCTAAATATAAAGATTAAAGAGATGAATTATATGGTAACCATATTTGAGTAGGTTCTGAATGTTGCATTGCAACTATTCGACCTATCTAGATGTTAGGTACCATTGCAAGATGGTTACATCAATTGGTACAAAAATTTGTTCCTATACTATCAATTTAGGTTCAAACATATAGGATCATATACATTAGAGGTTCCTACCTAATCTGATGGCTGATACTGAGTTCCACTAGAATAGAACTCTATGATCAAGAGTTCCACTAGATTGGGTGTATGATCAAGAGTTCCACTAGATTGGGTGTTAAAAAATATATCCAAAAGTCAATCATCAGTCTATTAATGGTTGAGCTATATTATAATTATAATTAATTTATTAATAAATAAAATAAATATTTTAAAATTTTTTATCATAAAGTCTATATTTTCTAATAAACTCAATTAATGTGATTAAGTCCTTAGGACTATTTAGTTTTAATAAAGAGAGAATTTATTGATTAGTCCTTAAACTGTTCACGATCAAATAATAGGCTATTAATAAAGACAACAGCGTCTATCGAGCATAGGTCGCTATATGCCATATAGATTGATTGTCCTCTTAACCAAGAAGTGTATAGATACTAGTATGACATACAGGTGAGATGTAAGAATATATCATAACTAAATATGGCCAACTTCAGAGCATTCTGCTGTTAAGAATTGCTCTAATGGGATAAAGGTACAAGTGTCCCTTAGACCTAAGATCACCTCAGTGGCTTGCAAGCAACTCACTATGCTTTGGTACCAAACTAACTAAATTTTTAATTTAGTAATGGAAGGCTTCTAGACATGGCCAAGTACTTATAAAGTTGGTGTGTGATCAAGATGGGATTAACCACTCCAAGAGTTGGAAAAGAATGTATCACTATATTTTAATATAGTAAAACCTTAGCCAGGATAATCCATGAGATGGATTTGATATTTTGAAATACAATGTAAATAGCCTAATCAGGATTGATAGTTAAACTCTGAGGTGTCCTATGAGCATTTTGATCAAGAGGATGAATTATATGAAAACTATGTCCACATGGGTTCTAAGGATGTTTGTTTCACACATTCGACCTATCTGGCCATCGGGTATCATTGCTAGATAGTCACTTCAATTGGTATAAAAATTTATTTTTGAGCTATTAACCTAGATTCAAACCTATGGAATCACACACACAAGAGTTCTCAATCTGATCGGATGATTGATTGATGATTAAGAATCATTCTAGGATTAAATGATCAATATGATTGATGTTTAACCTAGTGCAAGTATTGCAGGAGGATCGATTAGCAATTAAATTACTAATAAGCTTAATTTAATTAAGCTAGAGGGTTGAGATTAAGTCTAATTAAATATAATTTAATTAGATTTGGTTTTGGCTTAATTGGATCAAGTCCAATTAATTTATTGGATAAGCCAATTGTAAGGAAGAATGAGTCTTAGTTCAATTAGGACTTATGTCAATCCAATGTTTAATTTGACTAAAAATTAAATCAAATTTAAATCTAATTTAATCTAATTTAATTAGGTTCTTAATTTGATTAAGATCTATTCTAATTGGGTTCAATTATTTTTGGTTTAATTTGATTTGAGAAACCATATTTGACTAAGTCAAATTTGGAATCCTAGTAAGATTAGGATTCCTCTCCTTGCACCACCTATATCCCACACCCACCCAACATCCCTTCTCTTGGTTTTGTTCATGGAGAATCCTTTCTCCATGATCTTCACCATGCCCCCTCTCTCCCTCTCTTTCTTATATGGAATATGGTTATGGACCAAGTCAAAGTTGGTTGGCTATTTCCAAGTTTCAAATTCTATTGAATAGAATTTTAGGAAACTTGGACTCCTTGCCTTGTGTCACCCCCTCTCCCTGATTTCTTTTGATTTTCCATGGTGAGAATGAGAGGTTTTTGTAGGATTTGGTGTACAAGGTGGAAGCACAAATTTCAAAGTAAATATTATGAAATCATAAAATCAAATCCAAATCCTAGGACCATCTTATTGAATTTAAACCATATAATATGTATTTAAAAATAAATAAAGGTATTAGAATATACCTCTGATCACAAAATTCTAATTTGATCCTGATCAACGGCAGTAGTCTGTCAGGAATTCTACTAGGTGCCCACGTGTTCATCCTCCAATGTTGATCCACACAGAAACTCGATCAAGCCACTAGCACTTCTGATTATTTTAATTAAAATTCTTATAATAAGAACTTTAATTATTTGGGTAGAACCTTTCTTAACCTATGCTGTCACCCTCCTGGCCTTTTCTTTCCTTTCTTTCTATTCTTCTTGTCTTTCTTTACTCTCTTCCTAAGCCCTTGTCCTAAAGCAGACCTCTTGTCCTTTAATAGGACTTTGTCTTAACAAGAAAAGAAAGAGAAAAATGGACAATTAGGAAGAGTATGAAAGAAAGAAGGAGAGAGTTTTGATGCCTTGGACTCTCGGAGCACACCCCTATATATAATGTATGTAAGGATGCCTCCTCAATTTCTCACGCCCTTTCCTCATCCTCATCTCACACCGAATCATAGATCTCACATACCATCTAATTTTTATGCCACGTAGAATTACATAGACTTAGTCCAAGAGGTTCCTTAAAGCAGAAGGACTCTTCGGACTAATTCTATGTAGTTTCTACGAAGAGTCACAAAAGTTCTCTCAAGTGGTGCCTTTAATCAAGGGGTTGGATCAGAAATGAAGGCCATCCAATGGCCTAAAAAAGGGAATGCCCCATCTAAATTGTGGCATGGAGATAAGGTGGAAAAGTCAAAACCCCTTTTGACTTGGTCCAAGGGGCGCCAAAGTGGTTGGGGCTTCATGGACTCTTTCCTTATCCCATTTTTAGATAAAACCCCAAAGTGTTTTACCTATAGAAGGACTCTAAGGCACCTTCTTTCATATCTAAAAATTACATAACATATTTTATATAACAAATAAAAGGGTAAAAAGATTTAAATGGAGCGCCAACAACCTACATGTGCCACATGTCCCTTGCGCATGAACCAAAAAACCCTATACGCCAAGAGAGAGAGTCTCTAGCATGTGGGTTGCTATTAGATGATGCCTAGATCTTGGTCATCAAGCCAAGGGTCAACCCAATCAATTAGCCAAATTTTATTTGACTCAAATTAAATTTAATTAGCCTAAATCAGAATCCAATTCAAATCTAGCTACTAGGGTTTGCAACATGTGCTAGCATATTCATCTTGCAAACTTGATCTAATCCAATTAGACCCTTGATCAATTTTTTTTATATGTGATCCGTTGGGTTCCACATCTAGCCAGTAGTGGGTCTGGACGTGATTTGACCTATTTTGGTTAGAACTCAACCAAACCGATTTAGGTCAAAACTAGCTAACTCGATTCAATCAATTAGAATACTTTCTAATTAACAATCAAATTAAACTCTTTAATTTGATCAAACCTACAAGACAAGATTAACATCTAGCAACGTATCATGTCTACCCAGAAAATATAGAATTTTAGTAGAAATATCAAAAATATCCTCCAGTGAAAAGTTACCGTGCAACAGGATCCTTCGATCTCCCTGCATCTCGAATATGACTTTGGTTATGAAAATATGTCAAATCTAATATCATATTCATATTTCTCTTAATCTTATGATGATGATTTGATTAATGAAACATTAAAAACTATTTCTAATTTTCATTATGCTTTGATCAAAGTCTTTCTGAATCATCATTTGACTGAAGCAAGTAGGATGCGATATCCTCTTACTAGGAGTGATCAATTTCATGTTGACCTACTTACAATTTCCATATGTAATCCATCATATCTAGATCACCCTATATATGACTGAGTCAAGAATGAGTATGAACCAAAATATGGATTCATACATATAAGGTTCTATGGTAGTCTCAGGTCAAAGGATTATATGCACAACTTCCACTATGAGAACCATCAATTGATATATAGATAAGACTCCATTAGAAGTTTTCAAGTTGTATTAATTCAGTAAACTCATTCTCTAATAAGCATCCACATCCTTGTATTAGTGTCATACATAAGTGATTGTGAGATTAATCATCCTCTCTATTGAGCATACATAGAATGTACTAGTCTTATCGAAAATATTGATCCCCAACTCAATATTCCATCGACTAAAAATATTTAAATTAAAATTTTAAGATTTTAGGTCTCACTAGTATGATCTCATCACATCCCTAAAAATCATAGTCCTAATTTATAGGGTTCATCATAATCTTAAATATATAATTAAGATACAACATATAATGAAATAAATATCTTTATTAATATAAAAATATCATTACATGAGTTTGAAAGATAAAAGAATAGTCCATCAAAATACATATTTCAATTGGCCTGAGGGCATATTTCTTTCAATCTTTTACTTGCACTAAAGTCAATCATCCTTATATTTTAATCCCATACAATCAAGATGGCGATCAAACTGCTGCTATGGTAGAGCCTTAGTGAATGGGTCTGCTGTGTTGTTCTTTATATCTACACATTCAATGATAATAGTTTTGTACACCCAATATAGGTGGTCCACAGCCAAAAAGAAAGGAGGGGGCGCCTGAGTGTTGGGTGCCTCATAAGTTGCCTAAATTGGACATGCCTTGTCTAGGTATTTGACCTAGATAAGGACTCCTCCATATCCCTCTATTTAAGAAAAATTTTGGCCTGATTTATTCAGTGATTTCAGACATTAGAGAGAGAGTTTTGGGCATGGAGAACTTGGGAAAAAAATCCTTTGAGCATGGGAATTGTAAAGAGACCAATCAAGGTGTCTAGGTGAGAGAACAAAGAAGAAGAAGAGAGTCTTCTTCTAGGGTTGTTTTCTTCTCCCCTTTTCCTCCTTCTTAGAATTTTTTTTTTGAGAGGTGTCTCAGGTTGAAAATATCTTCTCTTCTAAAAATTGAAGAATCCAAATTTTGAAGAAGAAAGATCCAGATTGACCATCGAAGAAGGATCAACATAGTACTAGCATACTTGCTGTATGAGGATTTATGGTGCTCCCAAGTCTTAGAAGGCCATGAGAGGAGTCATGGTGATGGCTCCAGGGATTTTAGGGGCTTGGTTGGTGCTTCGAAAATCTAGGACACAAGATGAAGCAAAAAACCAAAGCCAAAAAATCAAGACTGTAGAAAGAAGATTTTCTACAGGTTAGCCGGCTCAGTCCAAAACTGGATCGGCTAAGTCTCAGAGCATAGGCAAAATAGAGAGTTGAGCATTTAGAACTATAGGCATGGCACAGAATTGGGTTGGCTTAGTTTCAGACTGAGCCGACCCAGTGCAACTTAGTCGACTCAGTGCTGAGACTGAGCCAGCTTAGTGCACGGGCAGAGTTACACGAGGATTTATTTTAGGCTATGATCTTGATTGATCCTAGGGGTTTTAAGGCTTGGTTCAAGAGATCTTAAGAAGGCTAACTCATGTATGGATCGGGTCTAGATCTAGAGGGTGAGAGCATAGGAGACATGGGTGTACATGAGTTCGATGAGTGCTTTCATGTATTTGGTTAGCTAGGAGAGGTTTTGGTCAGACCTAATGGCTATGTATAAATACATAGATTGTATTAGGATTTTAAAAAGGTTGGAATCAATACAGACATTTTCTTCCTTAATTCTCTCTTCTTCTGTTCTCTCTAGAGTTGCTGTCCTAGGGTTCTTGAAGAAGCCCTAGAAAAGGGGGCATCTCCCTCAAGCCTAAGGAGGGAGGTGCCCCATCATAGATCCAGGTGGAGGGTCGGTGGTTTGCTGCCCATAAAGAATGTCATAGGTTTTTTCAGGTTCGTGCTAAAGATCATAGGCTTTCGTAATATGGTATCGGTGCTTATGATATCAAGGATGATTGGCGTTTGAGTGATATCATGGGTCTACAATTTAGTATCAGAGCTAGGTGATGTCTGGAACATTGTGGATGGCAATATGGTATCAGAGCCAGATTTTAGAGTTTGATGGTGCATGGAAGCGAAGAAAAAGTCGTACAAGATAAAATCAAAAATTTGCATAATGATTTCATGGTATGTCTCAAATCTACCTTGTTATTGCTATGGTTTGGCCAACCGAGAGCAGCAGATTGAAGATGAAGGTTGAGAGGATTAACGGAAAAGATTATTTTTGGGTGGAAGGATTGGGTGCATGATTTACTGATTGGTCTTGGTGGAAAGATTGGGGTGTATGATGGTTATGTGATAGGTAGAAAGCGCTGGAGTGCTACAGTAGCATTTTTCTAAAGATGCAGAACTGAGAGAGGCTTGATGATGCAGCAGCCGATGAAGGTATCTTAATAGAGAGCATTAAGATTCTCTAGGAAGATGGGCAATGTGGGGCTATTGAAGAGAAGTTTTCTAAGGGATAATGGTCAATGGAAGGCTGAAGAAGTGACTATACTTCCTTCGGTGTTAAGAAGATGGGGAAGTAGTCAGAGATATATTCAGCGGTTCGATCAGAGCATGGATTTGCAGAGTCTTAGGGATGATGGAGATGGATGATCCATGGAGGTCTAGCAGGTCAGGGCTGGATGGCTGTAGAGCGGCATAGAGACAAGTCAGGGAGTGCTGGAGTGCTGCACGAGCGTTACCCTAGAGGCACAGGGGCTTAAAGAGGCTCGATGGTGTAGCAGTCGAGAAGTGTATCTTAGCAGAGTATGTTAGGGGCTTCTCAAAAAGATCGAGTGTAGGTCTTAAGAAAAGCCAGGAGGTCTCAGGGAGCGCCAGAGGCATCTAGCAGTCGAAAGTATCATGGATCAAATTTCTTCTGCAAGGGCACCAGAGAGAGTCACGGTTTAGGTGGAGGATAGTTCTTCAGGCACAACTGAAGCGATGGTTGGTGTAGGGACAGAAGAGAAGGACTAGGGTGAAATTTTTTAGGATTTAGTCATTGGATTCAGAAGAGTTTGATGAGCTCTTGGGTTTCGGAGGTGTCCATGGATTGTGGAGGTATCCGAGATGGCTTCGAAGAGGGCCGCAGAGTGCGGAGGGTTTGAAGGAGTAGTGATGGTATTTAAGGTACAGCGACAGGCTCAGCAGTGCAGCATTGAGTAGTTGGCCTTGAGGGACTCGATGACAGAGTCGACTTCTACTGCATCAGATGGGCTTCGAATATAGGTGGAGCGCTATAATGGTAGCTTCACAAGTGGAGAGAAAATTTGGCATGAGTTTAGAGCTAAGGGTTAGCATCAATGATGCACAGTTCTAGGTGGAGCAGCATTTATAGATGGACAGACGTAGCTCTGAGGAGATCGTGTTAGATGGTACAGCATGTATTAGTGCAAGAATGCTGTAGGTTCTCCAGGAAAGTCCAAAAAAAATGATGCAACTGCTAAGCAGAAGGGATCCTACAATTTCAGGAAGGTGCTAAGAAGCAAGCATAGGTCTTCAATGATGGAGGCAGTCATCCCAAAGGCCTCAAAGGTGCACAACAGCTGAAGAAGATTGGCGGATGCGATGTTTGCACAGGTGTTGTCGAGTGCGCAGGGCTAGTAGGATCGTGCAAGAGGGCAATGTCAAGGGGTTTGCCAAGGCTTGGGGCACCAAGGTGGAGATTGTGAGGATTTATGGTGCTCCCAAGCCTTGGGAGGCCATGGGAGGAGTCACGGTGATGGCTCCAGGGATTTCAGGGGCTTGGTTGGTGATTCGAAAACCTAAGACATAAGATAAAGCAAGAAACTAAAGTCAGGGAATCAAGACTACAGAAAGAAGATTTTCTATAATTTAGCCAGCTCAGTCCAAAATTGGATCGGATAAGTCTCAGAGCATAGGCAAAATAAAATGTTGAGCATTTAGGACTGTAGGCATGGCACAGAATTGGGCCTGCTCAGTTTCAGACTGAGCCGACCCAGTGGAACTTAGCCGACTCAGTGTTGAGATTGAGTCGGCTTAATGCGCGGGCAGACTTATGCAAGGATCTATTTGGGCTAGGGTTTGGGTTGATCATAGGGGTCTTAAGGCTTGGTTTAAGAGGTCTTAAGGGGGCTAACTCATGTATGGATCGAATCTAGATCGAGAGGATGAGAGCATGGAAGACATAGGTGTACATGGGCTCGGTGAGTGCTTTCATGTATTGGATTAGCCAGAAAAATTTTTGGTCGGACCTAATGGCTATGTATAAATACATAGGTTATATTAGAATTTTTTAAAAAGATTGGAATCAATATAGATCTTTTATCCCTCAATTCTCTCTTCTTCTCTTCTCTCTAGAGTTGCTGCCTCAGGGTTCTTGAAGAAGCCCTAGAGAAAGGGGCATCTTCCTTAAGACTGGGAGGGAGGTGCCCCATCATAGATCCAGATAGAGGGTTGGTGGTTTGCTTCCTATAGAGAACGTCATAGGTTCCTTCAGATCCATGCTAAAGATCAGGAGCTTTTGCAACATGGTATCGGTGCTTGTGATGTCAAGGATAATTGGTGTTCGAGCAATATCATGGGTCTATAATTTGGTATCAGAGCTAGGTGATGCCTGGGATGTTGTGGATGGCAATATGCTAATTTTTGGGCATCAAACTTCTGATCAATGTTCGTAGGCTCGTATGGATAATCTTTAGAGGCTGAATGCATGTGCAGCTTGGAGCAACATCCTTAAGCCTAGATCAGCTAGTTAGAAAGTCTAAATAATAAAGATCTGATCCCCTATTACATACCTGTATTAGATCTAGTATAGATCTATGTTGATATGATCAACATATTCTCTTCTAATGGTATTTTAATTTTTGATTTAATAACATGTTTTAATCATGTAATAGAATCCTAGATCTAGGATCTTTTCTAATTTTCTATGAATTAATTTGATTAATTTTTATCTTCTACCACTTAGATCTAAAAAAGTTTCAAAATCTAATCCTGAAACCCTAGATCTGGTTCCTTTAATTGGTATCTGAGCTATGATTCATTATTACATGATTAATGATGCATGCTTATATTATTTTTATATTAGATCTACTTTATAATCTAATAATGAAATCTAAATTTAAAAAAATATTGATCATACGAGCTGATATAAGGTTATCCTGCTGTAAGATTTATCCCTTATAGTGGAGAGATTGTCCTAGTTCGTATAGATCTGTTACTAATCAATAAATTTATTAGATATGATCTAATTTTATTTATTATTTATTAAATTTAAAAGAATTTTAAATTTAAAAATAAATATTTTTATATTGCATAGACTGATTATAAGATTGTCCTACTATAAGGTTAATCCTTTATAGTGGAGAGGTTATCCTAGTACGTGCTGATCTAAAATCTTAATCATAAAATTTTAGATTAGATCTAAAAAATTTTATGATCTAATTAAAAATATTTTAATCTAATTTTTAATCATCATAAATATGTTAGATTTGATCTAAGATAATTTATGATTGATTGGAATTGAAATAGTTTTAATTATATGAATCTATTTAGATTAGATCTAAAGTAGTTTCATATTAATTTTATTTGCATATTGATTATGAATTAAACATGCAACTTGGTTGGTAAAATCATGTTATAAAAATATTTTATAAATATGAAAATCATTTTCAAAAAGTCGAACTCCAACCCTCAACCCAAAACTTAATTAAGAATTAAGAAGTTGTTTGATTAGGATCTAGGATTGTGAATTGAAGATCCTAAGGTACAAATCATAACACATTGGGTTAATGGGTTAGTGAAAATTAGATTCATTAATTGGGTTAGACCTAAGGTTAGATTAAAGAATACACTTAATTAGAGAATTGACTAAATTTAATCAATTATTGTCTTAGATTAGGTCAAGGATTCTCTAGATCAATTACAATAGTTGTAGTTGATCAAGTCCATGTCTTTAATGAGATCCAAGGTGGACTTGATTCTTGGCTACACGGTCTAGCATGAACTATTAGATTGATCTAATCAAAACTAATTAAACTAGTTGATGTCTAAGATAAGTCTGGCATTTCAGACTAGTAGTCTTTAATTGGCAGCCCGCTTACCTAGCCATTTCTGATGGTGTCTAAGGCAAGCTTTGGCAGATCCTCCCACCAATCTCACTTATCTGACCTTCTTGGTAAAATTATATTTTGATCAAATCACTTGATAATTTAAGCTGACCCATGTCAGCTAGGTAAATTAGTGTGACTGATTTAGGTGCTCCTAGACCAGTCTATTAATGGTCTTCCTTAAGCTAACTTGGTGAAGCCAGTGGAAGGATCATGAGAAGCTGATTCATCTGATCTTCTCTCTTCTAAAATCAAATTAATTAAATCCTCTAAAATTATTAGATTCTTAAAGTGGAATAGTTATGGTGATAGCTAGATCATAGCCTCCCATTAAGTAGGTGATAATGGGTACATTAGTTGGATAATCATTGGAGGCCCAAAGGCCTGGTGCTTATTGGCTAATAGAATTATCATTCATGATATGATTTCTTGGCCACATTTTTTTAAATGGTGGTTAGGTTAACCAACTAAAGTTAGACTTAATCATTCATTGGTTAGATGGATCAGGTATAGTCATGTTAATGGTTGGACCTAACCGAACCATTTTAGTGGAGGCCAAAGCCTACTGATTAGAAACTAGGGCAAAAAGTAAATTACTAGAAATTATTTAGAAAAATAATTGGTTATGAATCTATCCTTAGATGTACATAGGTTGATCAACCAAAGTTAGACTTGTGTGCAGTCTATGAGGATTCTAGTACCCACTAAGAAATTAGGATAATTCCTCGAATTGGAAGTAGAGGCTATCAATTTGAATAAAATAGTGGGAGAACCTTTTGATTAAAGTCCAAATTTTTAGATTTATTGAATCAATTACTAATTATATTTTAATTTTTCTTTATACAAATATGGCCACTTTCCTTTCGCTTTGATCATTGTTAGACAATGATAAGTTGGTGGGATCCAACTTCGTTAGTTGGTATCAAAAGTTAAAAATAGTCCTCGAGCATGAATGGATTTTGTATGTGTTGACAGATCTGGCACCTGAGAAGCCAGCTCTCAATGCATGTGGAACAATCAAAGATACTTACCAAAAGTGGCTCAATGATCGAACCATGGTGCGCTGTATTATACTAGCAGCCATGAGCGATAAGTTCAGTTGTAGGTTCGAGATAGCTCAACCAAAAGATATGCTTCAAGTGTTGGAGGATTCTTTTAGCATGCCCGATGATGTTGAGAGGTACAAGACTAGTTGTACCATCTTCAATGTCAGGAGACAGGATGGAGCTTCTATCACTAATCATGTATTGTACATGATCGAGCTGATGGAGTGTTTGAGCAAGCTCGACTTTTTCTTGTATGAACAGCTTGGAAAATATGCAATACTGAACTCACTATCCAAGTTCTATCTCCCATTCCTCACTCATTATAGAATGACAAAGCCTGAAGTAAACTACTATGGGTTATTGGGGTTACTTCAAAACTTTGAAAAGAATCACCAACTCCATAAGGAGTCAGTGAACTTAGTGGGAGGTTTTGCTTCTGATTCTCAACCCTTTAAGAAAGAAAAGAAGAGCAAGAAGAAGAAGGACAAGAAGGTGCAAGTTCAGGTTGAAACATCTGTGCAGTGCCAGACCAAAAAGATAAAGCTCGATAAGAGTCAAGCTGAATGCTTCTTTTGCAAGAAGTGGGGGCATTGAAAGAGAAACTATCCTCAATACATTACCTTCCTGGATCCGATCAGGTAGAGAAAGAAGCAAGCTATTGCTGGACAAGATATTTATATGATAACTCCTTGCAATTTTTCTATTTATGATATTACTGATTGGGTATTGGATACCGATAGCCCTTACCATATTTATAATTCATTGTAGGAATTGCAGGTTAGTAGGAGATTCGAGCAGGATGAGAGGTTCCTGAATGTTGGAGATGAAAGATCAGTTTCAGCTCTAGCATTAGCAATCTTGAAATTTGTATTTAAGTCTCATACTATTATTCTTAATGATTATTATTTTTATCCTAATTTTTTTGAATATCATTTTTGTCGGCTTTTTGGCCAAAGATAATTATAAAATTTTAATAAAAAATAATTTTATAATATCATTATGAATGGTATTACTTTTTTTTTGGATATTTGAATAATGGTGTGTACATGCTATCACAACCTGTTAATGTAATTCAACTAGCAAGCATCCTAAATTAGATAATGTATCTGATATCTACTTATGCCACTATAGGCTAGGTCACATAAATAAGAATAGGATAAATAGGTTGACTCAAGAGGGAATCCTTGAAGTTAGTAATTGTGAATCACTTCCAACCTATGAATCTTGTCTTCTTGGTGAAATGATCAAGTCATCTTTTACTAAAAAAGATGAGAGAGCCATTGAGCTTTTAGGTCTAGTACATATTAATGTATGTGGACCAATAAGCACAGGTGCTAGAGATGGATATTTCTACTTCATCACTTTCACAGATGATCTATCTAGAAATGGATATGTCTAGCTGATGAAATACAAGTCAGATTCATTCGAAATATTCAAACAATTTTGAAGTAAAGTAGAAAAATAAACTAGAAAGAGTATTAAAACTCTTCGGTCTGATCGAGGAGGAAAATACCTTTCTAGCAAGTTTCTCACATATCTAAGAGAGAATGAAATTTTCTTCCAATGGATTCCTTCAAGAACACCACAGCATAACGGTGTGTCTGAAAAGAGGAATCAAACTTTATTAGACATGGTCCGATCCATGATGGATTTTGCTAGCTTATCGATATCCTTCTAGAGATATACACTCGAATCGGCTTGCTATATGTTAAATAAGATTTCAAGTAAGTCTGTAATTAAAACTCTATATGAGATATGGATAGGCCGTAGGTCAGCACTTTCACACCTTAGGGTCTAGGGGTGCCCGACTTATGTGAAATTATTAATCATAGATCTAGATCTGATAAATGCACATTTATAGGATACCCAAAAGAGATCAAAGGATATATTTTCTACCTTGCTGATGAACAAAAGATATTCGTCAGCCTTAAGGCAATCTTTTTAGAAAAGAAGTTCCTTGGTAAAGGAATTATTATCTTTAAGGCTGAACTTGATGAAGTTCAATAGGTAGAAAGATCGATACCTATGGCTGAACCTAAATCAGATTTGATTGGATCAAATCTGGAGCCTAATATACCTGCACCATTAAGATGATCTGGTAGAGTACTACATCAATCAAATAGATACTATAGTTTCTTGGTCCAGGACGATGATCGCATTGAACTCGATAAGAACGATGAGGATCCGATCACCTATATGGATGCAATGCAGAGATCTGATTTCGAAAAATGGCTTGAGGTCATAAAGTTCGAGATGGAGTTCATGAAAGTCAACGATGTGTAGACATTGGTTGACCCACCCAAAGGGGTTAAAGCCATTGGATGAAAATGGATCTTCAAAAGGAAGAGGAATGCAGATGAAAAGGTAGAGACCTATAAAGCCCATCTGGTTGCCAAGAAATATTATCAATATTATGGTATTGACTATGATGAGACATTCTCCCTTGTGGTAATGCTCAAATCTATTCAGATAATGCTTGTGATAGCTATCCATCTAGATTATAAGATCTAGCAGATGGATGTGAAGATAGCTTTTCTAAATAAATAGTTGACTGAAGAGATGTATATAAAATAAAATGAGGAGTTTACATCCATAGATGAGTCCAAGGTGTGCAAGCTTTAGAGATCCATTTATGGATTGAAGCAAGCATCTCGGAGTTAGAACATGCATTTTGATAAGATGATCAAAACGTATGACTTTGTTAAGAATGAAGAAGAGCCCCGCATTTATAAATGGACAAATGGTCCAGCAGTGGTATTCCTTGTCTTATACGTGGATGACATTCTCTTAATCAGGAATGACATCCCCGCACTATAGAAAATAAAAATTTTGATTGTCATCATAATTCTTCATGAAGAACTTAGGTGAAGCATCCTATATCCTAGGGATGAAGATCTATAAAAATAGATCTAAAAGGATGCTTGGGTTATCCCAATCCACATACATAGATATTGTGCTGAAGAGGTTCAACATAAAAAAATTTACAGAGGGCTATCTTCCGATAGACCATGAAATTTCTCTCTTTAAGAAGGATTGTCCGATAACTTTTGAAAAGAGAGAGCATATGAATAGAGTCCCATATGCTTCAACAATGGGATCTATCATATATGCTATGATATGTACGAGACTAGATGTGACATACTCATCAGGAGTAGTGAGTAGATACCAATATGATCTTGAAGAGAACCATTGAAAAGTGGTGAAAGGCATCCTTAAATATTTGAGAAATACTAAAGACTAATGGTTGGTTTATGGCAAGTCAGATCTAAAACTTATGGGATTTACTAACTCCAGCTTTCAATCTGACCATGATGATAGCAGAAGCATGTCGGATTATATTTTTACTCTAAATAATGGAGCCATCTGCTAGAAGAGTTTTAAGCAGCATACTGTGATAGACTCTATTTATGAGACAGAGTATATCATAGTATCAGATGCTATGAAGGAAGTTGTGTGGCTGAGAAAATTCATCATCGAGCTCGAAGTAGCATCCTTCCATAATGGTCCGATCCTACTGTACTGTGACAACACTGGTGCCATTGCTTAGACGAAGGAACCGAGGGCACACTAGCGAACGAAGCATATACTATGCTGCTTCCATCTGATCCAAAAGATCGTGGATCAAGGTGATGTCGACCTTCAAAAGATTGATGAAAAGAAGAATCTGGCCGAATCCTTCACTAAAGCCCTAGTGATAAAGGAGTTTGACAATCATAAGTTAAAGATGGGTATTAGATACTTTGTCAAGTGGCTTTAGGACAAGTGGAAGTTGTTGAAAAATATATTCTAAAGTCAATCATCAGTCTATTGATGATTAAGCTATATTATAATTATAATTAATTTATTAATAAATAAAATAAATATTTTAATATTTTCATCATAAAGTCTACATCTTCTAATGAACTCCATTGTTGTGATGAAGTTCTTAGGACTATTTAGCTTCGATAAATAAAGGATTTATCGATTAGTCCTTAAACTATTCTTGACCAAATGATAGGCTATTAATAAAGATGACAACATCTATCGAGCATAGATCGCTGTATACTATATAAGTTGGTTGTCCTCTTAACCAAGGAGTGTGGAGATACTAGTATGGCATGTTGAAATCTAGCACCTCGAGATTAGATCCATGATAAGCTAAGAACGAGATTCAGGAGCTATGAGAAAGGTCAGCCAACATATAGTCAGGCTGGCTCAGATATGCAATCGAGCTGGCTCAAGATGAGATCGAGCCAACTAGAGATGGATTTGAGCCAGCTCTCTTAGGTGGACAAAAATCAGTGCTCAGATGAGATGCAGTCGAGCCAACTTGGCTTCTGATGGAGCTGGCTCAACGGAGGCAAACAGCACGATGGCGAACAGCACACAAGCACACAAGTGGAAGCCTTTTGATGGGGTCTACAACCTCTAACTCATAGACTAGATCTATTCATGGGGTCTATGGAGCTGTTGTGCTATCCAACGGTCAGGAGAGTACACGGGAGCTGATCGGATGGCTATTGGAATGATTAGGGCTTATAAGAAGATCTGACGATCTAAAGAGTCGAAGAGTCTCGAAAAAATCTCTCAGGTGGTGTAGAGACAAGGTAGAAAGCGCTGGAGTGCTGCAGTAGCACCTTCTTGAAGGCACGAAGGCTGAGAGAGGCTCGACAGTATAGCAGCCAAGGAGGGTATCTCAATAGAGAGTGCTAGGGGCTTCTCAGGAAGATCAGGAGAAGCAGGTCTTAGGGAGAGCCAGGGGTCTCAAGACGTGCTAAGAGCATCAAGAAAGTTGGGAGTGTCCTAGAATGATGGGGTTGCCTAGGGACAAAGGCTGGGGCTTGATGTAGAGGCTGAGAGGATTATAGAGTATCCGGGGATGTCGAAGACCCTCGATCGGTAGATCTATGAGGGGGATCTTCTTAGGATTTCTATGAGAGCATTATATGGGTGAGTGCTTCTGGATTCAAAGAGAGGGTTAATGAGTTGAGATTGTATCTCCTCTATTATTCTTTCTCAATAGTGAAGCATTACATGTCTCATGGATGTAGGCACTTAGGTCGAACCACGTATATGGTTGTGTCTATTTATCTTCTTCTATCTTTTCATAGCAAAAAATGGTGTTAGATCTCCTATAAGTGATCTTGGATGGGTGCTCTATATTCCACAATTAACAGATCTATCCTAATAGTGGTATCAGAGTGGTACCAGGATCCAACAAGTGGTATCAGAGTCTGGTTGAGCATGGAGGAGGAAGAAGATCAGATTTCAGCAGGGATCAACAGTGGGGTTTAGATCTAAAGGCTTTTTTCAAACTTCGTGAGAAAGAAGGAGATCATAGGGCTGCTATCCACCATTCTTAGTCAAGGTATTTTTTTCAGATCCACATGTTTGATATTTTTTATTTGTATGATCATGAAGAATAGTGGGTTGAAGATAGAATTTAAGAAGTTTGAAGGAAAAAAAAGTTTCATAATGTGAAAGGTTAGGATGGAGGATCTGCTGGATCAGATGAGACTGGATTCGATCTTAAAAGATAGATCGGAGGAGATGATAGACAAGGAGTGGGTGTCCTTGGAGAAAAGGATATGTGCCATGATTAGGGTTTGTCTGGTAGATTAGGTACTGTATGGCATGTTGGAGAAGACATCCAAGGGTTTATGATTGAGGTTACATCAGTTGTATATGGAGAAGAACATGTACAACAAGTTGATGCTGTAAAAGCAACTATACAGCCTTCAGATACAGGAGGGCGAGGATGTTGTGGGGCATATTCAGCGGTTCGATCAGATGAGTATGGATTTGCTCAACATTATGGTGGATCTCGAAGAGAAGGACAAAAATTTATTATTGCTATGTTCGCTACCTAGGAGCTTCGATCCATTGGTGATGACATTGCTGTATGGTAAGGAGACGCTGGTGTACAAGGAGATCGTATCAGTGCTAAGGTCCAACGAGCAGCGGAAATGGATGACGAAGAGGGAGGTCTTCCAAGATGGTCTCATGATTTCAGATAGGCCCAGGCAAGGGAAGAAGAAGGGTCAACAAAGGAGTAGAAAGGGAACCAAGAAATGCTTCAAGTGTGGTGAAGCAGGGCACTTTAAGCAAGAATGTTCACTTTGGAAGAAGTGCAAGGAACAAAAAAACTTGGATTCCTTTGATTCAGTCATTGCAAGTGAAGAGTTGGATGAGCTCTTGATGGTCTTGGAGGAGCCCATAGGGTGCGATGTATCTGAGATGGTTTTGGATAGGACTACAAAGTGCGGAGGATCCGAAAGGACAATGATGGTATCCAAGATGCAATGGCAGACTCAACAGTGTAGCATTGAGTGGTTGTCCTCGGGAGACTCGGTTATGGTATCGACTTCTACGGCATCAGGGGGACTTTAGTTTTAGGTGGAGCATTGGATAGAGGTGGCTTCACAGATGAAGAGAGATGTGACACGAGTTTAGAGCGGAGAAGTGCAGGAGGACCAATATCCTAGCACCAATGTCGAAGATGCATAGTTTCAGGTAGAGCAATATGTGCGGAGGGACAGGCAAAGTTCTGAGAATACCGTATCAGGGTATGTAGTAGGCGTCGGCATAGGATTGCTACAAACTCTCCAGAAAAGATCAGAATAGTTGATGCAGCTACCAAGCAAAAGAATGCTTACAAGTCCAAAGATGGTGCATAGGTGCAAGCCAAGATATTCAACGGTGGAGGTGGTCATCCCAAAGGCCTCAAAGGGAGCTCAGTAGCTAAAGATGAAGGGAAATCCTGATTTCCCAGTCCAGGTTCGTCCAGATCTGATTAGATCAAGAGATATATTTCAAAAATTTTCTCTTGATCTTAATCAGATCTTGATATGTTTCAGATCTGATTCTTATTATTTTAATAAATAAAATAAAACAAGATAAATTAAATCAAATTCAATTTACCTGGTTTGGGTAATCCTATTACCCTGTAGATGATCCTGATTGCAGCGGAAGGTTCTGGATCTTAGCCACGCAAGCGCCTGGCCTCTACCGGTATCCACTCGGGTTGGATCTAGAGATCCTCTTCTTCTCTATCACACCTCCAAAAATTAGATCTGGATCTGATCTGGAGGATCTTCAAAACTCTTTTGAAGATCTGCAGTCGTCCTTTTGCAGCAGCGCAGCCTTCTTGCTTTTGATCGCCTTTCCTTGATCTGAATCGCACCAAACTAAGTCCAAAACACCTTTTGGACGTGGAGAGCAAGAGGAGAAGAGACTATGGCGTGGAGAAGGAGGGGAGAGGCAGCCTTGGGGCGTATCTAATAGCATTGGAATTAGGGTTGGGCGCAGGGTCTTATTTATAGACCTCTTGTGATCCAACTCCTCTTCCTCTCAACCAATCACAACCCTTTGTGAAATCAGATCTAAATCTGATTGGTTGGAATAGAGACCCCTGGATTCCTCCTTAGAGGGTGCCTAAGACCAGTCAAACTAGGATTCTTAGTAGAACTCTGATTGGAATCCAAAAGGGAGGTGGAGTCCTTGTCCAACAAGGACTCCTAGGCGCCTCCTACTTGGGCTCACGCCACCCTTGGCGTGCGCCCTTCTCCTTGCCAGGTTCTGGCAGGGGGACAGGCCCCCACCAGCTCTCCAATAGGTGCATGACATGTGGTCAAAAGTCAAAGGGTGAATGGTCAACGTTTGACCAGTCAAAGGTAGACTTTTGACCAAAGTCAAAGAACAAGAAATGGCAGGTGACCAAAAATGGCAGGTAATGTCTTACAAATAAGACAACCTATTCTGACTTGGACAACCTCCAGTCAGACCATATGAAGGCCTCTGATTGAGCACAAACTCCTTTGGCTCAGTCAGGACAACTTATTTATGATAGTAAAAGAAGAACGTTAGGTTCAATCGAGTGCTAGCACGATTTCCTTGAACCTAATTGAATCTCATTCAGATCAATTGAACTAGATCAGTTCAATTGATGATCACCAGATTCAAACCCTTGTTTGTGTGACCCAGTTAGGATTCAGTTCTGTATGGTAATGGGATATGTCATGATCTCTATCATAGACATCATCGAAACTCCTTTCGATGGATCAGAACTCTTCTGATTCGAACAGCTAGAATGATCGATCATCTAAATCATTCTAATTGCTCCCAAAATCCACCAGTGACACCTAGCAGTATATGGTGGCAACCCATCAGAGCCTGAATGCGAACCTCTTGGTGCAGCTACCTGTGTGATTAAGTTCTTCTATCTTGAGCCCCGATCAGATTAGGGTTAAGGTGAACTCGTCAAACCCTAGTCTCTGTCATATGATGTAATCATTCGATTCGAGTCCAATGTGAAAATCTAAATAGAAACTCTTTCTATTATTTCACTCTGCCATGGCCATGGGCTTCAGGACTTGATTCTCATGATCATCATAGGGCTACTCCTCTACCACCGAGGTAGATAGATCCCATCTTGATGCAATCCAGTTCCTACAATGAACATGTCACAGCCAACATACACCTCAGGGTTCCATATGGCTAGGAGACCGAGTAATGGTGTAGTCAAACTATAACACCCGTCAAGGTGAACTGCCGATGCATCTCAGGTCAAAGAACCAGACACACTACTGCAGCATCGAGTCAGTCATTGACGAGAAGGTAGACTTCCTAATGACTACTCGAGGTGGTCACGCTCAGTGCCCTCGTTCTCTAACGAGTACCTGTACTCTCGCTCCGGTGTCTCCACACCGTAGACTCAAGACTCATCTACTAAAGAGAAGCGATCGTACACCAACCTTCCGGATCAATCACCATCCTCGTGATGATCCTATGGTCGGAAGCTGTTTATGAGTTAATAATGATTATTCATGTCTTAAATTTTCAACTCTTGAAAATATGAATTATCATTACCATTAACTCAAAGGATGTATCACAGACACTAAATACACATGTGTGATAGAAAATAACCCATTTCATTAATTATAGTCAAAATTACAATTTTGCCCCTAGAAGTGTATTACAAGTGTCAGCCAATTCTGGCTTCTAGGGCACATATATCTAACAATCTCCCACTTGTCCTAAAGCCAATTGGCTACAAGTCTAAGTCCCATCTTCTCAAGGTGGGCTTCGATCTTCTGCTGGCCCAACGGCTTTGTAAGTGGGTCTGCCACATTATCTGCGGAGTTGACTCTCTTGACCTCAACGTAACCTTTCTCAAGGTAATCGCGGATGAGATGATATCGCCGCTCAATGTGCTTGGACTTCTGGTGAGACCTCGGCTCCTTAGCAAGGGCTATGGCGCCATTGTTGTCGCAGTAAAGAGGAATGGCATCTGATGGCATTACTCCAATTTCTGCAGCAAACTTCTTGTACCAGAACGCTTCCTTTGCAGCCTCTGATGCAGCTATATATTCTGCTTCCATGGTGGAATCTGCTATCACAGTTTGCTTGGAACTCTTCCAGCTGACAGCTCCACCATTGCACACAAACAGACTTTCAGATGTCGACTTTCGATCATCTATATCAGACATGAAGTCCGAGTCTGTGTATCCTTGAACTTGGAGTTCTCCATTACCAAAGACCAACATCATATCCTTAGTTCTTCTCAAGTACTTAAGGATACATTTCACAGAAGTCCAATGTTCTTCACCTGGATTTGACTGATATCTGCTTGTGACACTCACAGCATGGGCTATATCAGGTCGTGTACATAGCATGGCATACATGAGGCTCCCTATTGCAGAAGCATAAGGGATCTTGCTCATGCGTTCTATTTCCTCAGGTGTGCTGGGGCACATCTTCTTGGAAAGATGAATACCATGTCTGAAGGGTATTAATCCCCTCTTAGAGTTTTCCATACTAAACCTCTTTAGTACTTCCTCTATGTACATCTTCTGTGAAAGTCCTAGCATCCTATTCGGTCTATCCCTATAGACCTTAATTCCTAGAATAAAGGATGCTTCACCAAGGTCTTTCATGGAGAATTCCTTAGACAACCACATCTTGACTGATGTCAACATGGGAATATCATTCCCAATAAGGAGGATGTCATCCACGTACAATACGAGGAAGACAACAGCGCTCCCACTGACCCTTTTGAAAACACATGGTTCCTCTTCATTTTTTATGAAACCAAACTTTTTGATCACATCATTGAAACGAGTGTTCCAGCTCCGAGATGCTTGCTTAAGTCCATATATGGACCTTTGCAGCTTGCAAACCTTGTGATCAGTATCACTGGATGTGAAACCTAGCGGCTGTTCCATATAGATATCTTCCTCAAGATATCCATTTAGGAATGCCGTTTTCACGTCCATTTGCCATATTTCATAATCGAAATAGGCTGCAACAGCAAGCAATGTGCGGATGGATTTTAGCATAGCTACCGGGGAAAAGGTATCCTGATAGTCAATGCCTTCGCGTTGACTATAACCTTTTGCCACCAGTCTAGCCTTGAATGTCTCCACATTCCCATCTGCACCAATCTTTCTCTTGAAGATCCATTTACACCCAATAGGTACTATACCTTCTGGTGGATCTACCAAGGTCCAGACTTGGTTTGAGTGCATCGAGTCGATCTCTGACTTCATTGCCTCAAGCCATTTCTCGGAGTCGATATCTGATATCGCCTCGTTGTAGGTTTTGGGATCATCACCATGAGCACCATTACCTATGAGGAACATTTCCTCTATATCCTCTGAAATAATACCTAAGTATCTTTCAGGGGGACGGGAAACTCTTTCCGATCTATGAGGTGGAGGAGGTAGTGTTCTTATTGGCTCAACCTGATTTGGTTCCACTTGGTCCTTAGCTCGTTCTGCTTGTGAGACTTTCTCATCAAGCTTAATCTGCTTTCCAACGCCACTATCTTGAATAAACTATTTTTCAAGAAATATGGCATGTCGACTCACAATCACATTGTGGTCTTCTGGAATGTAGAAATAGTATCCTAATGACTCTTTAGGATATCCTATGAATCGAGCTCTAAAGGACCTAAACTCTAACTTGTCCGCTTGTTGTCTTTTGACATAAGCCGGACAACCCCAAATTCTGAGATGACTCAGACTTGGTTTCTTACCGTGCCATATCTCATACAGTGTGGTAGGAATGGTTTTAGAGGGAACCCTATTCAGTAAATAGATTGAAGTTAATAATGAATGTCCCCAAAGAAAATCTGGGAGGTCTGTGAAGCTCATCATGGATCGAACCATATCCAATAGAGTCCGATTTCTCCGTTCTGAAACCCCGTTGAGTTGAGGTGTTCCTGGTGGAGTCCATTGAGAGACTATGCCATTTTTCTTAAGATAGTCTAGGAATTCCCGGCTAAGGTATTCACCTCCTCGATCTGATCGAAGAACCTTAATGGGTTTTCCAGTTTGTTTTTCTACTTCATGTCTGAATTCTTTGAACTTTTCAAAGGCTTCAGACTTGTGTCTCATAAGATACACATACCCATACCTAGACAGATCATCGGTAAAGGTAATGAAGTAGACAAAATTGCCTCTAGCCGGCACATCGAATGGGCCGCACACATCAGTATGTACTAGGGCAAGGAGATCTGTGGCCCTCTCCCCATGTCCAACAAAAGGGAGTTTAGTCATTTTGCCTTGAAGACAAGATTCACAAGTTGGATATGACTCAAAAGTCAATGGACTCAATAGCCCATTTTTCTCCAATTTGTTAATCCTATCTTCTGCTATATGACCTAATCTCAGGTGCCATAGATATCTGTCGTTTGGACTATCCCTAGGTCGTTTGGCATTCACGTTTTGCTCAATAATTAAAACAGGTACATCAATATGCAACTGATAAAGACCATTAACAAGGAAACCATTTGCAATTTTATTTCTTTCATAAAGAATGTTACAATGGTCCTTAAAGAAGGTGATCACATAACCTTCTTGTGCTAAGCATGAAACAGAAATCAAATTCCTGCTAGCTGCAGGCACATAATAACAGTCTTTTAAAACTAAGTCTAAACCAGATGGTAATCGCAGAGGGTATGTTCCCACGGCTACTGCAGCAACTCTTGCTCCATTACCGACGCGTAGGATCATGTCTCCATCCCTCAGTCTCTTGCTATCCTCAAGACCCTGCATAGAAGTGCACAGATGAGCACTAGAACCAGAGTCAAGCACCCAACTGGATGCAGAAGAAACCGTAAGGTTAGACTCAATAACGAGCATACCTTCAGAAGGACCTTCCTTCTTGTTCTTTAGGGTGGCCAGGTAAGTAGGGCAGTTCCGCTTCCAATGGTCGTCGCTGTTGCAATGGAAACACTTTCCTTTGCCATCGACCTTCTTCTTCGGTTCTGCCTTCTTCTTCTTTGATCCTTCTACTTTTTGCTTTTTCACAGACTTCCTTTTCTTTCCATAAGACTTTCTTTTGGAAGAAGTCCGTTCCATAGCAAGAACTGAGCCTTTAGAACCTTTCATAGAAAGCTCAGCGATAACCAGCATATTCATCAACTCGGCCAAGGAATTCTGAAGTTTATGCATGTGGTAATTCATGATGAATTGCCCATATGCATCAGTCAAGGATTGCAGAATAATATCGTTCTGCAAATCCAAGTCCAACTTCACACCGAGCTTCTCAAGCTCTTCCATGTCCTTGATCATTGTCAGACAGTGATCTTGGACTGACTGCCCATCACGCATCTTAGCCTTAAAAAGTCGTTTCGTGACTTGATATTTGGCTGCGCGACTCTGTTCACCAAACATCTCCTGCAGGTGAGCCAACATTTGGCGAGCAGTCCCGATATCTTCATGTTGGCGCTGGAGCTCATCAGACATCGAGCCCAACATGTAGTATCTGGCCTTATTGTCTTCGTCAATCCATTTTTCCAGAGATGCTCTCTGTTCAGTGGATGGACGAGCTGGTAAGGTGGGAGGGTCCTGGTCCAAAACATGTGTTAACTTCTCTGAACCCAAAACAATTTTGTAGTTCCTGAGCCAATCTTTATAATTGGGTCCAGTCAGTCTATGTGTGTCTAGGATACATGCCAGTGGGTTGGATGCAGACATTTTCCTGTAGAGAGTCAAAGATTCTAGTTAGATACTGTAATTTTGACTTGACCAATTTGTTTAAGGATTTTATTTTTAAACAAATTAGCTCCCACTATTTTCTCAGATCCCTACACTCCCTTTGTAGAGATGCGAAAATCTCCGCGATTGATGATTTCTAGTGGGTGGTGCGGTCTCACCAACTGACTCATCACCTCACCTAAAAGTTATTGGTGATGGGTTAGCCAATGAGTGAACAACTCTTGTTCAATGATTCTCTAATCATGGTGCACCCAAACTTGGTCTCTAATTCATGAATCTCACCGTATCTGGAATATTGATCCACTCCTTAGTTAAGTCAGACCCACCATTTGCATAGACTGGGTTCCTAATTGGGTCTCTCACCGTATCCGGAATATTGAGCCCAACTCATCCTCCAGCCCATAGCATCCAATGCCTAATAGACATGGTTGCATCTTCCCGGTGCAACTGAGCCACTGTATCCAGCCGAGAACAATCAACCCCGGGAAGGGCCCGCACGTCTACAATGGTGGAAGACCTCGGACTTAATCTTTTCTTAGGGAGAATTGATTCAGGTCTCATTAAACTAGACTTGGCTTAGTCATAACAATTATGACTAACCTAGTGGCATGGGTCAGCTCGGATTATTGACCACCTCAGATCAGAACTGTGTCAACAGATATGGCCAGGTAAGTGAGACCGGTGGAAGGAATATGCCGTTAACTCGCACAAGAACGCATTCAGGTCGAGTAGCTTCCAATTAAAAACCAGTCGGTCGTCTGTGCCAAACTTACCTTAGACACCAAATTATTGAGTCAGAACCAATTGGGTTAGCCTACAATCCAGACTCTAACCTCTGAGCCTAATTAGGTCTTGCTTGATCGTGACTCGATCTTGACCCAGACTTAATCCTATTAGGCTGGTCAATTTAAGCATTGTTGATCCCATCTAACCAACTCTTGATTCGGTTTGATCAACCGCTTAGACCTAATTGAGCTACCCAAGCCCGAACCCAGTATTATGAATATGTCTTAGATATGAAATTCTCAATTTTAGACCTAATTGATATTCCATAAACTTAATTCTTAATTAAGTTGGGTTCATAAACAAAATATGCACAATAAATCCTAGGGTTTCAGGATCTAGGGTTTTGCAGAAAGTAAGTTTTGGGTTTCTGATTAAGGACAAACACGCAGCACCCCTACACGTCATAAGAACACCCCATCGAATGGGAAGAGAGGGCCTTTAAACCCTTCTTCGTTCTTATGACCGGACGGCCAAGAGGAACGCCTTAATCAGGAACATGTAAATCTACAAAACAGTTATAGATCTATATCATATATCTCATATATAAATTTAGATCTAATCAAGGCATATTTTGCATACATCTCATGTATCAAATCATGCATGTTTTCAGATCTAAATTATCTCATAATAATCTAAAAAATTAGATTTAAATTGATCTAATCAAAATAAATTCTAATCTAGACAATTATGTAGAACTATTCTACAACTAGTCTAGTCATGCATCTATCATATCTCATATGATATTTAAAATTAAATAATTTTTATTTGCTGTTTATCAGATGTTATTATAACACTTATAATATCAAAAAATAGTAAATAAGAAGATCTAAAATATGATTTAATCATATTAAATCAAAGACATGCAAAACTATTCTATAGAACTATTCTATTCTAGAACTAGTCATGCATATCTTCATGTTCTTAGATCCAAATCATTTAATTTTAATTTTTCTGATTTCAGATCTGATCACATCTCATGTGACATCTGAAATCACTTTATTTTCTAATTAAAATAAAATTAAAATCAGATCTAAATAATTTAGAACCATGGCTCTGATACCAGTTGAAGGGAAATCCTGATTTCCCGGTCCAGGTTCGTCCAGATCTGATTAGATCAAGAGATATATTTCAAAAATTTTCTCTTGATCTTAATCAGATCTTGATATATTTCAGATCTAATTCTTATTATTTTAATAAATAAAATAAAACAAGATAAATTAAATCAAATTCAATTTACCTGGTTTGGGTAATCCTATTACCCTGTAGATGATCCTGATTGCAGCGGAAGGTTCTGGATCTTAGCCACGCAAGCACCTGGCCTCTACCGGTATCCACTTGGGTTGGATCTAGAGATCCTCTTCTTCTCTATCACACCTCCAAAAATCAGATCTGGATCTGATCTGGAGGATCTTCAAAACTCTTTTGAAGATCTGCAGTCGTCCTTTTGCAGCAGCGCAGCCTTCTTGCTTTTGATCGCCTTTCCTTGATCTGAATCGCACCAAACTAAGTCCAAAAACACCTTTTGGACGTGGAGAGCAAGAGGAGAAGAGACTATGGCATGGAGAAGGAGGGGAGAGGCAGCCTTGGGGCGTATCTAATAGCATTGGAATTAGGGTTGGGCGCAGGGTCTTATTTATAGACCTCTTGTGATCCAACTCCTCTTCCTCTCAACCAATCACAACCCTTTGTGAAATCAGATCTAAATCTGATTGGTTGGAATAGAGACCCCTGGATTCCTCCTTAGAGGTCGCCTAAGACCAATCAAACTGGATTCTTAGTAGAACTCTGATTGGAATCCAAAAGGGAGGTGGAGTCCTTGTCCAACAAGGACTCCTAGGCGCCTCCTACTTGGGCTCACGCCACCCTTGGCGTGCGCCCTTCTCCTTGCCAGGTTCTGGCAGGGGGACAGGCCCCCACCAACTCTCCAATAGGTGCATGACATGTGGTCAAAAGTCAAAGGGTGAATGGTCAACGTTTGACCAGTCAAAGATAGACTTTTGACCAAAGTCAAAGAACAAGAAATGGCAGGTGACCAAAAATGGTAGGTAATGTCTTACAAATAAGACAACCTATTCTGACTTGGACAACCTCCAGTTAGACCATATGAAGGCCTCTAATTGAGCACAAACTCCTTTGGCTCAGTCAGGATAACTTATTTATGATAGTAAAAGAAGAACGTTAGGTTCAATCGAGTGCTAGCACGATTTCCTTGAACCTAATTGAATCTCATTCAGATCAATTGAACTAGATCAGTTCAATTGATGATCACCAGATTCAAACCCTTGTTTGTGTGACCCAGTTAGGTTCAGTTCTGTATGGTAATGGGATATGTCATGATCTCTATCATAGACATCATCGAAACTCCTTTCGATGGATCAGAACTCTTCTGATTCGAACAGCTAGAATGATCGATCATCTAAATCATTCTAATTGCTCCCAAAATCCACCAGTGACACCTAGCAGTATATGGTGGCAACCCATCAGAGCTGAATGCGAACCTCTTGGTGCAGCTACCTGTGTGATTAAGTTCTTCTATCTTGAGCCCCGATCAGATTAGGGTTAAGGTGAACTCGTCAAACCCTAGTCTCTGTCATATGATGTAATCATTCGATTCGAGTCCAATGTGAAAATCTAAATAGAAACTCTTTCTATTATTTCACTCTGCCATGGCCATGGGCTTCAGGACTTGATTCTCATGATCATCATAGGGCTACTCCTCTACCACCGAGGTAGATAGATCCCATCTTGATGCAATCCAGTTCCTACAATGAACATGTCACAGCCAACATACACCTCAGGGTTCCATATGGCTAGGAGATCGAGTAATGGTGTAGTCAAACTATAACACCCTCAAGGTGAACTGCCGATGCATCTCAGGTCAAAGAATCAGACACACTACTGCAGCATCGAGTCAGTCATTGACGAGAAGGTAGACTTCCTAATGGCTACTCGAGGTGGTCACGCTCAGTGCCCTCGTTCTCTAACGAGTACCTGTACTCTCGCTTCGGTGTCTCCACACCGTAGACTCAAGACTCATCTACTAAAGAGAAGCGATCATACACCAACCTTCCGGATCAATCACCATCCTCGTGATGATCCTATGGTCGGGAGCTGTTTATGAGTTAATAATGATTATTCATGTCTTAAATTTTCAACTCTTGAAAATATGAATTATCATTATCATTAACTCAAAGGATGTATCACAGACACTAAATACACATGTGTGATAGAAAATAACCCATTTCATTAATTATAGTCAAAATTATAATTTTGCCCCTAGAAGTGTATTACAAGTGTCAGCTAATTCTGGCTTCTAGGGCACATATATCTAACAGAAGAAAGATGATGGTGGCAAGGTGTGCATAAGTAGCTGTCAGGATGCACATCGACAATAGGTTCATGTAGGAGAACATTGCCAGGTGTGCCAAGGCTTAGGCGCACCAAGGTGGAGATTGTAGGATTTGATGTGGTGCTTCCAAGCCTTGGGAGGTCACAAAAGAAGCTAGGGTGTTAGCTCTGGGAGACTAGGATGGATGTGAGTCATAGGACTAGGATAGGAGTTGTCCTAGGTGAAGGTGGCGTATAGCCCTGCATAGGCTCGACGTTCAGGTGTGAGAATCTTGAGGGGCTTGGTAGGTGCTCTAGAGATCTAGGATACAAGATGGAGTAAAAGATCAAAGCCAAGGAAAAGAATCAGCCAAGATAAGGGACTGACACACAGGCGAGCTGGCTTGGATACGCAGTCAAGCCGACTTGGACTGAGATCGAAAGGCTCGGGGTACAGTCGAGCTGGCTATCTCAGACAAATAGAAGACAAGGTTTGGACGAGATGTAGCCGAGCCAGCTTGGCTCCTGATAAAGTCAGCTCGACGGTGGCGAATAGAACTATTCGGGTTTTCTGTTTGGGTCTAGGATAGGCTTTTATCCTATGATCTTAAGATCTGGACCAATAAGATCTTAAGGGGGCTAACTCATGCATGGGTCGGATTCAAATCCAAGGGATGAGAGCATGTGAGACATATATAAATGGGCTCGATGAGTGCTTTCATGTATTGGGTTAGCCTAAGAGAGTTTTTCAGCTGGGATTTGGGTTTATTAGGATTCATGTGGTATAGCAAAAATTCTAGGATATATAAATCTAGGTATTGTGTCTTTACAATAGAATGGAATACAATTAAGTTTTTCTTTCTAAAAACTCTCTACTCTTCTCTCTCTAGTTCTAACTTTAAGCTTTAGGTGTCGGCCATCTACTTTGTTCTTCTTCTCTCCAATAATTGATATCAGAGAGGTATCAGGATCCGACAAGGCATATAGGTGACATGTAAGGGTACATCATCACTGAACATGACTAACTTTAAAGTATTTTGTTGCCAAGCATTGCTCTAATGGGATATAGGTATAAGTATCCCTTAGACTTGAGATCACCATAGTGGCTTGCAAGCAACTCATTGTGCTTTGGTACCGAATTAACTAAATTTCTAATTCAGTAATGGAAGGCTTTTGGGCACAGTCAAGTACTTACGAAGTTGGTGTGTGATCAAGATGGGATTGACTACTCCAAGAGTTGGAGAAGAATGTATCACTATATTTTAATATAACAAAACCTTGGCCAGGGTAATTGTTGCCCAACTATGCAACCCAAGAGGGAGGGTGAATTGAGTTTTTAAAATTTTAAAGCTAAATTAAAGATATCAAGATTGAATGATGATATGCAAGATGCGTGTGTGAAGTGATTTAGGTTAGAGAAAAATATAAAAGATTAGAGAGCAAGAATTTAACAAACTAAGAAAAAAAAGATAGCTAGCATACCACAAACAAGCAAGATTTATAGTGGTTCGATGTTTTTCTTGCACCTACATCCACTCTCCAAGCTCCTACTTGGGAATTAAAAATCCACTAACCATATTTAAAACTGAATACACCATTGGAAACCTCCAATCGTAGCTATCCCAAGCTAGAACACTTATTTTTTGGGTACATGCCAACCCAATATAATCCTATTCAAGGGTAGGATCAACCTTTCCAAGTTTTGGAACCCTCCCAAAACTTGAATCAAAATAGTAAAGCAAAGAAAAAGATTTAATGACAAGCAAATACAAGTTTAGCTTCCTTTGTGAGCAAATAAAACCTTAAGAATATTTTTCATAATAGTAGAGGAAGCTTCTTTGATTTCCCTTAAGATTGTTGAAGACTTGAATGAGCTCCTGAGAGGTTGGTGAACTTGAAGATGAAAGCTTCTTTTCTTGATGAATACTTTTTGCTTAGGGCTGATAATTGAATCACTCTAATCTCTTGTGTTTTTTCCTATTTAAAGCATTTTAGATCTTCAATAGGTGGAGAAGAGAATCCTGGGCAAGATTTGTAGCCATTGGAGATATTAAAAAAATTTGCCAAAATAAGAAAAAAATAGCCATTATAGAAAATTTTTTATTGCATGGGTCGACTCATGGCACAGGGGTCGAGGTCGATCTCTGAGACAAAATCCAAAAAAATAGTTGTTCTATATTTTTAGCCTTTGGAATAGCAGAGGTCGATCCTGGGGTCGATCCTTGGCACAGAGACAGCATGCTAAACAGCCCTTTTCTGTAGGGGACGATCCAGGGGTCGACCCTTTCGCTACAAATATGATTTTCTTCCAAAATAGGCATCTAAAAATTATGGGACTACCTCCAAAGGATCAGAAATCTTCTATACTTGCTCTTGAGGCTCTCATATCAAAACTTGATAAAATTATGATTTTGCTCCTGAAATACAAAAAAATTTTTTCCAAGCTAAATTCATTAGTAATCCCCTCAAATGCTTTGTAATCATCAAAATCAATTCTTGGAGCAACAATCTCTTCCTTTTTGATGATGATAAAATATTTGAGCATAAGCAAAAATAAAGCATGTAGAAGCATTGTTTGAGGGTTTCAAAAATTTTGAAAAAACATGCTACATCACATACTAGGATATTATATTCAATTATTTGATCAATATGGCATCAAGAGCAGTTTGATGATTACTTATAGTCAGGCATTTAAATGATTTGCAAAAGTGTTTGACTTACTTATTCCTTTTGTCAATTTTACTTCTATTTTATTTCTTTTATCAATTTTGCTTATAGCCCAATTTTATTTACTCTACTCCTCCTTTTTGACATCATCAAGTAAGATCTTAAAAAATTTTAAAATTCAAAAATAAAAAAGCCTCCCTCTTAAGTTATTCCATATATTTTCCTATTAGAACAAGAGTTTATAACAAAACTTTCAATTTATAACATAATGATCATAATGAAATTTAGCCAATTCACAAAGATTTTATTTCACATCATTCAAATGACATCATCACATATTTACATTCAAATGATTATCATAACATCATGTCATCAAAATATATGTGCTAAACATACAAAATATAAAGGTATCAAAAGTATTCATGAGAATTAGGCTATCAAAACATACAAAATTCATGGATATAACTACCCATAACCCAAACAGCCAATAGTACCAATGCCATAAGTTTGATCCAAAAAAAATATAACCAACCATGACTTGATCAACAACTCATAGAAACAACTAAGAGATACTAGGTCATAACCTAATATAAAGATGACTAAACTAAATCTAGTAGAGATCACAGCTGGAAGCATCTGAATCAGATGAGGAATCAGAGATGTGATGGGGTGTGTCAAATGACAGATGTATTAAATTCAAAAAATTGAATCAAATCAAATGAATCATCTCTCCTTTAAAAGTTTATCTTTTAAAATTTCTTTCTTTATAGAAATTAGCTTAAATTCAAATATCAAAGGCTCTCCCCCTTTTTAAATGAATATGATTCTTTGAACAGATTTTCAAGTATATACTTTTAAACTTTAAGAGGATTAGAGCTTTTCAAAGATTTGAATAGTAGAATCAAGCATAACATTTAATTCATTATTCATTCTTTTCTTTTCTTAAATAAATTTAAGTCAATTAAGTTCGAAAAAGATATATATCAGAAATATATCGAGCAAAACATAGATAGTATCAGAGCAAAAATGATTTTACAAAAATTTCTAAAGACACATTAAAAATTCTATATTATATTCATATTTTTAAATGAGTTTCAAAATTAGAAATATGTATCAAAATTAATTTATTTGGAGTGAGAATATATTTTAAATTAGCTTTAAATTTAATTAGTTATCAAAAATGATTTGGCAATCAAATCAATTAAATTTAAACTGAATAATCACATGAAGGCTTAAGTTAAAAGGATCATAAAATTATCAAAATTCATTGTCGTTAACTCAGCTTAATTAAAATATTCAGTCAAGGCTAACTAGATAATATTTAACAAACAAACATCTTTTTCCTTTTTTAAGAGTAAATACCAAAAAATTCATCACATAATATTTTATTTTCCTCTTTTTTATAATTATTATTGGATAAATTTATCTTTTAGCTTTTCTTCTCCATTTTAAAAGAATACAATAAATTTAGAATGAATTTTTTTTTAATTTTATTTATGAACAACATGGATTAAAAACACATCTCTCTCTTTTTGAATAATATAAATACATTAAATAAAATTATTTTCAACTTTAAAGATTCAAGAGAGATGGAATATTTCAAAGATTAAAGATTTTAAATAGATCATTCAAAGCAAATTATAGATATATTCAATTTTTCAGGGATCATCTCTTCTTTTCTTTTATTATATATATATATATATATATATATATATATATATATATATTAATAAAATACAAAATAAATGGTAAGCTATCTGATATCAATTGATTAAAAACTAAAGTCCTCTTTTAAGATCAAAAATAATTTCTTGATACCAATTAATTTTCAAAAAGAATAAATGATATGATCAAAATATATAAAATTATAAATAGTTACTTAAAATGAATCAAATGATCAAAATCATTAGAATGCTCAAATAAATTTATAAGATAAATGAAGTATAATTGTTTATCCATGATTTTTCTTATTAAGTTCAAAAATAATTTTTCTTCTTATAGTCAAGAAAAAGATAAGAAGGATGGATAATTTTTAACTTAAAGTAATGAAATTAAGTCTCAAGGATTGATCCAAAAATATTAGTAGAGGATAAGTTGGAATCAAAAGAAGGATATTTAAGCATAAGGATCTAAAATTTTCAATTCTCTTCTAATCTCATAGAATTTATCTTCACTTAAGGCCTTAGTAAAAATATTAGTCAATTATTTTTTAGTATAAATATAATCAAGAATTATATCATTATTTTGAACATGCTCTCTTATAAAATGATATCTTATTTCAATGCATTTTGACCTAGAGTGTTGGATTGGATTCTTAGTTAGATTTATGACACTAGTATTATCACATCTTATGAAAGTTTTATTTAGTTTGATACCAAAGTTTTTAAGTTGTTGCTTAATCCACAAGATTTGTGCACAGCAATTTTTGGCTGTAATGTATTCGATCTCGATCGTAGACAATGCTACCGAATTTTGCTTCTTGCTAAACCAAGACATTAAGTTAACTCCTAAAAATTGGCAAGTTTCACTAGTGCTTTTTCTATCTAATTTACATCCAGTAAAGTCTGCATCTGAATATCCAATTAAATTGATTGATAAATTCTTAGAGTATCATAAACCTATGGATTGAGTTTCTTTCAAATATTTAAGTATTTTTTTTTACAGTATTTAAATATGATTCTTTTGGATTAGAGTAAAATCGTGCACATAAACAAATACTAAACATGATATCTAGTCTATTAGTAGTTAAATATAATAAAGAATCAATCATTATTAGATATATGTGCCCTAGAAGCTAGATTGATTGACACTTATAATATACTTCTAAGGGCAAAATTATAATTTTGACTATAAATAATAAAATAGATTATTTCTATCATAGTGTGTATTTGAAAGTGTCTATGATATATTCCTTGAGTTAATGATAATTATAGTTCATATTTTCAAGAGTTAAAAATTTAAAACATGAATTTTCATTATTAACTCATAAAATACTTCTGATCGTAGAATCATCATGAGGATGATGATTGATCCAAAAGATTGGTGTACGATCGCTTTTTTATGATAGATTTATCTTGAGTCTATGGTATAGAGACATCGAAGCGAGAGTATAGATACTCGTTAAAGAATGAGGGCACTGAGTATGACCACCTCAAGCAATCATGAGGAAGTCCACCTTCTCATCGATGACTGGCTCGAAGCTGTAGTGGTGTGTTTGGTTCTTTGACCTTAGGTACATTGGCAGTTCACCTTGAGGGTATTATAGTTTGACTATACCATAACTCGGTCTCCTAGCCATTCGAAATGCTGAGGTGTATGTTAGCTATAGCATGTTCATTATAGAAATTGGATTGCACCAATAAGAGATCTATCTACCTCGATAGATGGGAAGTAGCCCTATAATGATCATGAGAATCAAGTCCATAAGCCCATAGCCATGGTAGAGTGAAATAATAGAAAGAGTTTCTATTAAGGTTTTCACATTGGACTTGAATCAAATGATTAATTCA
>QRFJ01006815.1:0-28963 GCA_006176705.1 Cocos nucifera | reverse complement strand
ATATTCTGAGTTAGGGCAAGAAAGATCCTAGCCCTTCCCCATCCTATAAAAGAAAGCTTAGTCATCTTTGCCATTGAAGATAGGATTCATAAATTAGATATGACTCGAAAGTCAACGGACTCAATTACCCAATTTTCTCCGATTTGTTAATCCTATCTTCTGCTATATGACCTAATCTTAGGTGCCATAGATACCTATCATTAGGACTATCCCTAGGACGTTTTGATTTTATGGCATTCACATTTTGCTCGAAGTTAAAAATAGATACATCAACATGTAACTGATAAAGATCGTTAATAAATCACTTGCAATTTTATTTCTTTTATAAAGAATGTTACAATGGTCCTTAAGAAAATTAATTACATAGCCTTCTAATGCAAGGCAAGAAACAGAAATCAAATTTCTACTTGCTGCAGGCACATAATAACAGTCTTTTAACACTAAGTCTAAACCAGATGGAAGTCGAAGAGGGTATGTTCTCATGGCCATGGTAGTAACTCTTGCTCCATTTCCGACATGCAGGATCATCTCACAATCCCTCAGCCTCCTGCTATCCTCAAGACCTTGCATAGAAGTGCACAAGTGAGCACTAGAACCAAAGTCAAGCAACCAACTGGATGCAGAAGAAATCGTAAAGTTAGACTCAATAACGAGCATACCTCTAGAAGGATCTGCCTCCTTCTTCTTTAGGATGGCCAGGTAAGTAGGGCAATTCTGCTTCCAATGGCTATCATTGTTATAATAGAAATACTTTCCTTTGTCAGCGGCCTTCTTCTTCAGCTCTGCCTTTTTCTTCTTTCCTCCTTCCATCTTTTGCTTTTTCACAAATTTCTTCTTCTTTACAAAAGACTTTCTCTTGGAGGAAGTCCGTTCCATAGCAAGTACTGAGCCTTTAGAACCTTTCATGGAAAGCTCAGCGGTAACCAGCATGTTCATAAGTTTGGCCAAGAAATTTTGAAGTTTATGCATATGGTAGTTCATGATGAACTGCCCATACGCATCAGTCAAGGATTGCAAAATTATATCATTTTGCAGATCCAAATCTAACCTCACTCCGAGCTTCTCAAGCTCTTCCATGTCCTTGATCATCATCAGATAATGATCTTGGACTGACTGCCCATCACGCATCTTAGCCTTGAATAGTCATTTAGTGACTTGATACTTAGCTGCATGACTCTATTCACCAAACATCTTCTGTAGGTGAGCCAACATTTGGCAAGCAGTCTTGATATCTTCATGTTGGTGCTGAAGTTCATCAGACATCGAGCCCAACATGTAGTATTTGATCTTATTTTCTTCATCTATCCACTTATCCAGAGATGCTCTCTGCTTAGCGGATGGACGAGCTGGTAAGGTGGGAGGATCCTGATCCAATACATGACTTCTCAAAATCCAAAATGATTTTGAAGTTTTGGAGCCAATCCTTATAATTTGGTCCAGTTAGTCTATGGGTGTCCAGGATTCGTGCTAGTGGGTTGGATGCAGATATTTTTCTGTAGAAAGTCAAAGTTTTTAGTTAGATATTATAATTAAGACTTAATCAATTTATTTAAAAATTTTATTTTTAAATAAATTAGCTTCCACTATTTTTTTGGATCCCTACACTCCCTCTGTAGAGATGCAAAAATCTCCATGATTACTGATTTTTAGTGGGTATGCAGTCCCACCGACATTACTCATCACCTCATCTACAGTTATTGATGATGGATTAGCCAATGAGTGAACAACTCTTGTTCAATGATTCTCTAATCATGATACACCCAAACTTGATCTCTAATTCATGAATCTCACCGCGTCCAGAATATTGATCCACTCCTTAGTTAAGTCAGACCCACCATTTGCATAGATTGGATTCCTAATTGAGTCTCTCACCGTATCCAGAATATTGAGCCCAATCCATCCTCCAGCCTATAGCATCCAATGCTTAATTGACATGGTTGCATCTTTTCAGTGCAATTGAGCTACTGTAACCAGTCGAGAATAATCAACCCTGAAAAGGGCCCACACATCTACAATGGTGGAAGATCTTAGACTTAATCTTTTCTTAGGGAGATTTGATTTAGGTCTCATTAAACTAGACTTGATATAGTCATAACTATTATGACTAACCTAGTGGCATAGGTTAGCTCGGATTATTGACCACCTCAGATTAGAACTAAGTCAACAAACATGGCCAGGTAAGTGAGACCGGTGGAAGGGATATGCCATTAACTCGACAAGAATATATTCGAGTCGAGTAGCTTCCAATTAAAAATTAGTCGGTCGTATCTGCCAAACTTACCTTAGACATCAAATTGCTGAGCCAATCAAGTTAGCCTACAATCCAGACTCTAACCACTGAGCCTAATTAGATCTTAGCTTGATCGATCACTCACGTGACTCGATCTTGACCCAGACTTAATCCTATTAGGCTGGCCAATTTAAGTATTGTTGATCTCATCTAACCAACTCTTAATTCGATTTGATCGACCACTAGACCTAGTTGAGCTACCCAAGCCTGAACCCAATTTTATGAACATGTCTTAGATCTAAAAATTCTCAATTTTAGACCTAATACATTTCATAATCTTAATTCTTAATTAAGTTTAGGGTTCAAAAATAAAATATGTAAATAAGATCCTAGGATTTCAGGATCTAGGGTTTTGCAAAAAGTAAGTTTTCAATTTCTGATTAAGGACGAACGTGCATCATCCCTACACATCATAAGAACATCCCATCGAATGGAAGGAGAGGGTCTTTAAGTCCTACTTTGTTCTTATGATCGGACGGCCAAGGAGAACACCTTAATCAAAAATACAACTAACCTACAAAAACTAATTAGATCTAAGCATATATCTCATATAAGAAAATTGATCTAATTAAAATATGTTTTGTATATATCACATATATCATGCATGCATATTTTTTAGATCTAAATTATCTCATAATTATCTAAAAAATTAAATTTAAATTTTGATTCTTATCAAATAAAATTTAATTTAGACCCTATTGTAGGATTATTCTATAACTAGGTTCCCAAACATGCAACTATCATATCTCATATGATATTTAAAATTAAATAATTTTTATTTGCTATTTTTTAGATATTATTATAACACTTATAATATCAAAAAATAGTAAATAAATAGATCTAAAAATTATGATTTAATCAAATTAAAAAAATGACATGCAAGACTATTCTATAGAACTATTCTATTCCTAGAACTAGTCATGCATATTTCTCATAATCTTAGATCCTAGATTAATTCATTTAATTTTTTAATTTTTTTTAATTTTAGATCTGATCACATCTCATGTGACATCTAAAATCACTTTAATTTACTAAATTAAAATCAGATCTAAATAAATTTTTAGAACCATGGCTCTGATACCAGTTGAAGGAAAAATCCTGATTTCCTAGGGTCCAGGTTCGTTCAGATCTGATCAGATCAAGAGGATATTTTCAAAAATTTTTTCTCTTGATCTAATTCAGATCTTGATATTTTTTAGATCTAATTCTTATTATTTTAATAAAAATAAAATTAAATTAAATTAAATTTAAATTTAATTTACCTTGATTCTGGGTAATCCTATTACCCATTGATGATCCTGCTGCAGCCCGGAAGGTTCTGGATCTAGCCACGCAAGCGCCTGGCCTCTACCGGATATTCCACTCAAGCTGGATCTGGAGATCCTCTTCTTCTCTATCACATCTCCAAAAATCAAGATCTGAATCTAATTCTGGAGGATCTTCAAAACTCCTTTCTGAAGATCAGCAGTCGTCTTTGCAGCAGTGCTGCCTTCTTCCTTTCTCGTCAGCCTTTTCTTGCCTGAATCACACTAATCTGAAGGCCCAACTTTCTTGAGCATGGAGAGGAGAGAGAGAGGATCATAAAGGTGGCATGAAGGAGGAAAAGGGGCGGCCTTGGGGCATGGCTAGGAGAGAAGTCTTTTAAAAGTGGGCGCAGATAGGTCTTTATATAGACCCTACTGCACCATGCAGTGCCACATCACCTCGGCCAATCACGTTGCTTCATTTAATCAGATCTAAATCTGATTGGTGGGATGATATCACCTGATCCAATCAGATGAGAGATTCATAAATTCATCTTATGGTGGCGCCTAAGACTGATCAAAGTCTATACGTGAGGGTCACCTAGTTTGAATCCAAGAAGCAACCTGGAGTCCCATCCGTATGGGACTCCAGCATCCCTATCCATGGGCGCATGCCATTCTAGGCATACACCCCTTTTCTTTCTAATTTTTAGAGAGGGGACAAGCCCCTATCTGCTCTCCAATAAGTGCATGACACATGGGCAGATGTCCAAGGGTCAAAGGTCAAGGTTTGACCAAGTCAAAGTACAAGAATTAGCAGGTGACGAAAAATGGTAGGTGTTATCTTAAATTTATCTCATAAATTAAGACAACCTTTTTCTAACTTGGACAAGCTTCAGTCAGATCAGATAAAGATATCTAAGTAAGCACAAACTCATTTGGCTCAGTCGAGATAACTTTTAATGATAAGAAAAAGGAGAACGTTAGGCTCAATCGTGTGCTAGCACAATTTCCTTGAACCTAATTGAATCTTATTCAAATCAACTGAACTGGGTTAGTACAATTGATGATATCCAGATCTAAATCTTTGTTTGTATGACCTGGTTAGATTCAGTTCTATATGATAATGGGACATGTCATGATCTCCATCATCGACATCATCGAAACTCCTTTCGATGAATTAGAACTCTTTTGATTCGAGACAAGCTTAGAATGATCGATCATCTAAATCATTCTAAGTTGCTCCCAAAATCCACCAATGACACCTAGCAGTATATGGTGGCAACCCATCAAAAGCTAAAAATGCGAACCTCTTGGTGCAGCTACCTTGTGTGATTAAGTTCTTCTATCTTGAGCCCCGATCAGATTAGGGTTAAGGTGAACTCGTCAAACCCTAAGTTTCTATCATATGATGTAATCATTCGATTCAAGTCCGATGTGAAAACCTTAAATAGAAACTCTTTCTATTATTTCACTCTCTGCCATGGCCATGGGCTTCTGGACTTGATTCTCATGATTCATCATAGGGCTGCTCCTCATACCACCGAGGTAGATAGATTCCATCTTGGATGCAATCCAAGTTCCTACAATGAACATGCTATAGCCAACATACACCTCAGGGTTCCAATATGGCTAGGAGACCGAGTAATGGTGTAGTCAAACTATAACACCCTTCAAGATGAACTACCGATGCACCTCAGGTCAAAAGAATCAGACACACCACTGCAGCATCGAGTCAGTCATCGACGAGAAGGTAGACTTCCTTAATGACTACTCGAGGTGGTCACGCTTAGTACCCTCGTTCTCTAATGAATATCTGTACTCTCACTTCGGTGTCTCCACACCGTAGACTCAAGACTCATTTACTATAAAAAAGTGATTGTACACTAACCTTTTGGATCAATCACCATCTTCATGATGATCCTACGATCAGGAACATTTTATGAGTTAATAATGAAGATTCTTGTCTTAAATTTTCAACTCTTGAAAATAAGAATTATCATTATCATTAACTCAAGGGATGTATCACAGACACTAAATACACATATATGATAGAAAATAACCCATTTTATTATTTATAGTCAAAATTATAATTTTGCCCCTAGAAGTGTATTACAAGTATCAGCCAATTCTGGCTTCTAGGACACACATATCTAATACTCCTTATTAAAAATGATATTTCCATTTTGACCATAGTTAAAATGTAGTTATCAAAAGAGTTCTCTATGAAAGATCTAGGAGAGGCATCCTTTATTCTAGGAATTAAGGTTTATAGGGATAGACCAAATAGGATGCTGGGTCTCTCATAGAAGATGTATATAGAGGAGGTACTAAAGAGGTTTAGCATGAAAAACTCCAAGAGAGGATTGGTGTCCCTCAGACATGGCATTCATCCTCCAAGAAGATGTGTCCCAACATACCTAAGGAAATTGAACGCATGAGCAAGATCTCTTATGCTTCGATAATAGGGAGCCTCATGTACACCATGCTATGTACACGACCTGATATCGCTCATGCTGTGAGTGTCACGAGTAGATATTAGTCGAATCTAGATGAAGAGCACTGGATTTCTGTGAAATATATCCTTAAGTACTTGAGAAGGACTAAGGATATGTTCTTGGTTTTTGGTAATGGAGAACTCCAGGTCCAGAATTATATAGACTCAGATTTTATGTCTGATATAGATGATCAAAAGTCAACATCTGATAGTCTATTTGTGTGTAATGGTGGTGCTGTCAATTGGAAGAGTTTCAAGTAGACTGTGATAGCAGATTCCACCATGGAAGCAGAGTACATCGCTGCATCAAAAGCTGCAAAGAAGGCATTCTAATACAAAAGGTTTACTGTAGAACTTGGAGTGATGCCATCAGATGTCGTCCCTCTGTACTGTGACAATAATGGCACCATAGTCCTAGCTAAGGAGCTAAGGTCTCATCAGAAATCCAAGCACATCGAGCGATGATTCTACCTCATCTACAATTATTTCGAGAAGGATTACATCGAGGTCAAGAGAGTCAACTCCACGAATAATGCAATAGATCTACTGATGAAGCCTTTAGGCCTGCAGAAGATCGAAGCCCACCTTAAGAAGATGGGAGTTAGACTTGTAACCAACTGACTTTAGGTCAAGTGAGAGTTTGTTAGATGTGTGCCCTAGAAGCCAGATTGGCTAATACTTGCAACATACTTCTAAGAGTAATTTTATAATTTTAACTATAAATTAATAAAAAAATTATTTTCTATCATAGTGTATATTTAAAGTGTATATGATACATCCTTTGAGTTAATGATAATAACAATTCATATTTTCAAAGAGTTAAAAATTTAAGACATGAATTTTCATAATTAACTCATAAATTGCTTCCGACCGTAGGATCATCATGAGGATGATGATTGATCCAAAAGATTGGTGTACAATCACTTTCTTTGAGTAGATGAGTCTTGAGTCTATGGTGTGGAGACATTGGAGCGAGAGTATAGATACTCGTTAGAGAACGAGGGCACTAAGTGTGACCAGCTCGAGCATTCATAAGAAAGTCTATCTTTTCGTCGATGACTGGCTCGATGTTGCAGTAGTGTATTTGGTTCTTTGACCTGAGGTGCATCAATAATTTATCTTAAGAGTGTTGTAATTTGACATATCATAACTCGATCTCCTAGCCATTCGAAATCCTAACGTGTATGTTGGCTATAATACATTCATTGTAGAAATTGGATTGCACCAATAAGGGATCTATCTATCTCAGTAGATGAGGAGTAGCTCTTGATGATCATGAGAATCAAGTCCATAAGCCCATGGCCATGGCGGAGTGAAGATGATAGAAAGAGTTTCTATAAGGATTTCACATAGGACTCGAATCGAATGATTAATTCATCTGACGGATATTGGGTTTGATGAGTTCACCTTAATCATAATCCTATCGAAACTCAAGATAGAAGAACCCAATTACATAGGTAGCTGCACCAAGAGGTTCACTTTTAGTTCTGATGGGTTGCCACCATATGCTGCTAGGTATCACTGGTGGATTTTGGAAGCAATTAGAATGATCTTGATGATCGATCATTCTAATTATATGAATCAAAAAAATTTTGATCCATCGAAAGGTATTTCAATGATATCGATAATGGAGATCAGATATGTCTTATTAATATATAGAACTGAACCTAACTGGGTCACACAAATAAGGGTTTGGGTCTAAATGTTATCAATTGAGCTAACCTAGTTTGATTGATTTGGATTAGATTCAATCAAGTTCAAGGTAATCATGCTAGCACACAATTGAGCCTGACTTTCTCCTTCTATAATCTTTCTCATTTATCGCAATCAAGTCAAATTTGATTTGACTCATTTCTATATCTTGAATGGATTTATTTTCATCTAATTGGAATAAGTCCAGATCAGATTAATAATAAAAATTAAATTCATTCCTAGTGCAATTGGACTAGGGTCAATAGTTGACCCAATTAAGAGAATTGAGAGTTACATGATCAAAGAATTTTAAAAAATTCTTTAGAAATTATTTTACTTTAATTTTTTTATATGTGATAGGAAATGAGTTATACTTTGGGTGTGCAAAATTTTATGATTTTTGGAGGTGCCTAGGCTAGGTTTTGATAGAGTTTGATTTGGATCAAAATCTTGAGGGAAGAGTCCTAAATGCACATGGACTCTTCCTTATCCTTTCATGCTGCCACCTTTCAGATGGATTTTTGAAATCAAAACTAGATGGGATCTAGAGTTTTTCATGGAGATCAAGTTCAGGAGTCTCAATGGTCAAATTAATAAGGTTTTTTTGGTCAAAAAGGGACTCTTTATGGCGCTATGTCTTGTACAAGAACTCTTCTCATGAAATTACCTAAACTTAATTTATTTTTTCCACACCCAAAGGAGCCTTCCCTCTAACATCCACACCCCCTCTATCCTCTCTCTCCCTCTCTTCTACATGCCTAAAAAGTTAGGCACAAATCTGAGTTGAAGGTCCAAGGTTTTAGGCACAAGATTCAGCATCTATGCGACGATGTTCATGAGATGAACAGGCTGCCCTCAGAAGTTATTTTGAAGGCTTTTCAAATTAGATCCAGATCTAATTTTTAGAGAAGAGATTTATGAGAAGAAGATGTTCAGATCCTATTCAAGTGGATACCGATAGAGGCTAGGCACATGTGTGGCTCCTTCCAGAACCTCAAGAATCAATAGGATCATCATCGGATAATTAGATTACCAAATTATGTACTTAAAATTAAATTTGATTTAATTTTATTTTTAACTTTTAATATCAGATCTCTATGATCAGATCTAAGAAGTCTTAGATCTAATTAGGATTTTAGGAAAATAATTTTTAAAATATTTCTTCATATCTAAACGATTCTGTGCTGGAAAAATAGGTTTTTCTTTCAGCTTTCAGGTGTGAGCTTGCTGGATTCACCCACCTGCTGCTTCCTTGTGGCCTCATCATCCTTCAATTTGAAGGGCTCCTCAGCTCAAGCATAACCTTCAACCCGAGCCAACATATTAGCAAAATTCCTAGGGCACTTTCTTTCCAAAGAGGATAGAAGGTCATTCTTTTGAAGACTGTCTTTCAGTGCGGCCATGGCTATAGATTGGTCCAAGTTCCAGACCTCCAATGCAACAGTATTGAAGCAACTGACGTAAGCTTGGATAGATTCTCCTTTTTTTTGTTTTATATTAATGAGGGAGTTCGAGCCTCATCTTGGATGTCAGCTGCTTATGAAATGATCCACAAACTGGTGGCTCATTTGATCAAAAGAAAAGATTGTACCTAGCTTAAGGCTCGAGTACCAGTTTGTTGCTCCCTTCTGGATAGATAGAAAAGCTTGGCACAAAATGGCATTCGGTGCACCATAAAGCAGTATCATCATTTGGAAGGCCTCAAGATGGTCGACTGGATCAGAAGTTCCATCATAACTCTCAAACTAGGAGAGTTTGAAGTTCGGCAGGATAGGCTCCTGCATGATCTTGGTGGAGAAGGAGGGATCAGTGCAGATCTCACCATGGTGGGTTGGGGCGGCATGGTGGAGCTCCTCAATCTATCGATTCATGTCTTGAAGTTTTTAATCGAGTGCATCATCTATACCATGGATCTTGGAGGACCGCTGACTATAGATAGAGAAAGTCTCCTCCAAAGAAGAACCATGATCGGAGCAGGGGCTCTCTACTCACTGCTTTTCCTTTTCAGGGGTAATGGATCTGCTAACCTAGGTTGCCCTTCTTCGTGCCGGCTCTTGAAACTCTAGCTGGGGGTTTTTCGATTGGGCTGCCATCGGAGGTCGCTGTATGGCCTACACCATTTTGATGAGGCCTCAAACTCCAAATCCACCATGGCCATCGGTGGAGAAGGTTGAGGTGCCGGTGATAGTGTTGGAGTAGATGGGTCTGGCTCAGATTAGGCAGTGGAGGAGGTGGATCGCCGAATAGTTATTTTCTTTAGGGGCATTCCTAGGATCGAAAGAGATCAAATGGAGATGGATCCTTAAAGGATTCAAAAGAGAAAGTAAACAAGATCGACTGAGCACTCCTTTTAGAATAAAAGCTTAGAAAAGTTCCTTCCTCTAGCACCAATCTATTGGTGTGAAAATCTGTGAGGACGTCGGAGATAGCTGGAGTTGGAAAAGTGAGGCTACCAATGGGAACTGTAAAATAAAATCCAAACTGGAGGTGGGTGGCTCTGATAGAACCCTCCGACACTCAAGTCAGTTCTCCAGCCAACTAGAATGGAGTGCTCAGGAAATAGAGAAGTAGAGTGATGGAAAGGAAGAGATATCCTGGAGAAAAACATATCTTGAGTGTTCCTTTTATAAATGGAGCATGTAATAAATTGATAGTGATAGTAGTAACCATCTAGTAGTGGCCACTCGGGCCACGTAGAGTTTGTTATGGAGGATGAGTTATCGTTTGTCATAACTTTCAGATAGTTGAGGACTTTGATATATATAGTGAACCGATCGAGGTCTGTAGGGGTAATGCTTGATGACTTTAAGGAGTTCAGAAGCTCTTTGGATTGTGTGCAAGTAGGTTCCTCCTAAATTAAGACCCGAAGTTCTATGCTTCGTTCTACATGGGATAGATGTTGTGATTTGATGGAATCCTTTTGGATGGCTCCAGCTGACGGTGCAACATGGACTAAGTAGGTCCATAATTGGCTGAGAGAAACTCGTCCTAAAGGTGTTCGAATGGAAGGACCTCGATCAAAGGAAGTACGATTGAAAGAAGTTCGTCTAGAAGGGATGCGACAGGAGGAGTTTGTCCAAAAGGGGTGCGATCAAAGGAGCTCATCCAGAAGGAGTGTGATCGAAGGGGTTCGTTCGGAAGGAGTGCAGCCAGGCCTTAAGCCTGTCATTCATTTTTAGTCAAAAGGTGAGGTTAGTATATCAATAGTTCTCTTTCATTGCTCAGGATCGTGTCGTCGGACTTCTATGTACTTTTGAGAGATTCTGTAGTATGAACTTGTTGCTGAAGGGATCGATGAATTCTTAACAAGAGAGAAGCAGATGGCTGAGAACTTCGGCTAAGGACTTCGGCGAACGTCATTTTACCGCCAACACCGCCATAGGATCGATTTGATCTAATCAGATCTATAGCAAATTTTCAAAATTTTTTTTTATAAAATCTAATCAGATCTGAGAGTTCTTAAATCTTATCCATATGATCAGATATTAAAAGCAAAAATTAAATTAAAATTATAACAATATTCATTACCTATTTGGGTAAACCTTTTATCCTAATGATGATCCAGCTGCTCCTGAGGTTCTAGATCTAGTTGCACATGTGCCCAGCCTCCATCAAAGTTCACTCAGGCTAGTTCTAAATGTGCTCTCCTTCTAGATCTAAGCACAAAAGATCAGATCTGATCTGGATCTGTAGAGCCTTCAAGACGATCTCCATAGGCTGCATGTTTATCTCTTGACAAGGATCTACCTGACTTTATCTTTGCGATAGCTGCTCTTAACCTTTGATTGCTGAAATGTCCAACTCCTTGGGTGTGGAGAAGAGGAGGAGATCTAGAAGAGAAGGCATGGAGGTGAAGGAAGAGATAGGGCTTCACCGTGGTTCAATTGCAATGCCAAACTCTTTTGACAAAAGGTCTATTTATAGACCTATGCGCATCCCTAGTCTTGGTGCTTTAAGCAACCCTTTTGCTTAAAGCAGAAGGACTCCACTCCATAACCCACACCCACATTATTTTCTTCTTAATTTTGTCGCACAAAATGCATCAGAAAATGGCATGGAGAATAGGGAATTAAGATGGATAGGTGCAAGAGATCTCATCTCCAAGGTGTTTGACCTATTCAAAACATCTCCACCCTTATCCACTATGGGTGCATGCCATAAGGGGGCATGTGCCCTCTTTTCTTCCATGAAAATCACCTAGGGGCATATACCTCCAAATAAATTCTAGGAGGCGCACACCTACCATCTTCTTTTTTATAAAGACTGGGTCAAGTGACCCTTATCCAAATTCCATCGCATGGTTTTAGGACAAACCCTGTCCTGGTTAAGACAAGCCTCATTCTATTTCCATCTCATGGGATTTAAGACAAGCCTTGATCAGGCTAGGATAAGGTCTAGTCATATCAAGATAAATCCATATAGAATTTTTGGAAGAGTCTTGTCCAAATTTCATCTCATGATTTTAAGACAAGTCCTGATCTCATCAAGACAAGCCTTGTTAGATTAAGACAAGGCCTATTCTCATTAGGACAAGTCCTGTTTGAACTAGAACAAGCCTTGTCAGATTAGGACAAACCCATATAGAACTTTTGGATGAGCCAAATCTAATTTGGCTCAGTCAAGATGAACTAGCTAGAAAGACTATAGAAGGAGAATGTTAGGCTCAATCGAAATCAATCAAACTAGGTTAGCCCAATTGATGATATCCAGACCTAAATTCTTGTTTGTGTGATCCAGTTAGGTTTAGTTTTATATGAGATATATCACGATCTCTATCATCAACATTATCAAAACATCTTTCGATGGACTAGAACTTTTTTAATTCATCCAATTAGAATGATCGATCATCAAGATCATTCTAATTGGTTCCAAAATTCATCAGTGATACCTAACAGTATATGGTGGCAATCCATCAAAACTGAATATAAATCTTTTAGTATAGCTACCTATGTGATTGGGTTCTTCTATCATGAGCTCCGACAAGATTAGAATTAAGGTGAACTCATCAAACCCAACACCACATCATATGATTGAATCATTTGATTTAAGTCCGATGTGAAATCCTAATAGAAAACTCTTTTCTATTATTTCATACTGCCTTGGCTATGGGCTTAAGGACTCAATCTCATGATCATTATAGGACTACTCCTCCTCTACCGAGGTTGATAGATTCCATCTTAATGTGATCCAGTTCCTACAATGAATATGCTATAGCCAACATACACCTTAGAATTCTGAATGGCTAGGAGATTAAATTATGGTGTAGTCAAACTATAACATACTCAAAGTGAACTGTCGATACACCTGAGATCAAAGAACCAGACATACGGTTGCAACATTGAGCTAGTCATCAACGAGAAGGTAGACTTTCTTATGACTGCTCAAGATGGTCACGCTTAATGCCCTCATTCTCAATGAATACCTATACTCTCATTTTGATGTCTCCACACCATAGACTCAAGATTAATCTATCCTAAGAAAGTGATCGTACATCAATCTTTCGGATCGATCACCATCCTTGTGATGATCCTACAGTCGGAAGCATTTTATGAGTTAATTATGAAAATACGTCTTAAATTTTCAACTCTTAAAAATATGCATTATCATACCTATTAATTCAAAGAATGTATCACTGACACTTTATATACAATGTGATAGAAGAAAAATAACTTTTTATTAATTTAAATAAAAATTATAAAAATATTTCTAAAATATGTATTACAAGTGCCAGCCAATCTGGCTTCTAAGGCACACATCTAACAATAATAATGTCAAAAACTATCTTTGAAAAGTAATTTGCCTATAGAATATTATAATTTTAAATTTAAATATCATAATTTTAATCTAAAATATTATAATAAAATCTAAAACTATCATCTGAAGGAATTTTACCTAGAAAAATCATAATTTTAATCTAAAATATCATAATTTAGACATAGAATGTCATAATATTTTTAAAGACTATCTTCAGGGGGTGTTTTGCCAATAAGATGACATAATTTGACTTAGAATGTCATAATATTGACATCGAATATTATAATAATATCAAAAACTATCTTTAAAAGATAATTTACTAATAGAATATCATAATTTTATTCTAAAATATTATAATTTTAATCTAAAATATCATAATTTTGATTCAAGATATTATAATAATATCTAAAACTATCTTTGAAAGAAATTTTTCCTACAAAAATTTATAATTTAAATCTAAAATATCATAATTTAGATATAGGATGTCATAATATTTTAAAAGACCATCTTCAGAAGGTATTTTACCAATAAGATGTTATATTTTGATTAGAAATATCATAATTTTGATAGAAAATATCATAATATTGTATAAAACTATCTTCGACAAGAATTTTGTCTATAGAAAGTTATAATTTTATTCTAAAATATCATAATTAGATACAGGATGCTATAGTAATGTCAAAAACTTAGTAATGTCAAAAACTATCTTCAGAAGATAATTTGCTTATAGAATGTTGTGATTTTAATTTAGAATATTATAATTTTGATACAAGATATTATAATAATATAAAATATAAATTACAGAAGGTATTTTGTCTATAAGATGTTATAATTTTAATCTAAAATATAATAATTTAGACATACAATATCATAATAATGTCAAAAACTATCTTCTAAAGGTGTTTTAAATACAAATATCATAATTTTTATCTAGAATATCAAAATTTTGATACAAGATGTCATAAAAATATCAAAAATTAACTTTAGAATATTTTTTGTCAGTAGGTTATCATAATTTTAACTTAAAATAATATAAATTTGACACAGGATGTCATCATAATGTTAAAAACTATCTTCAAAAGATATTTTGCTAATGGGATGTCAAAATTATGATATTCTATGATAAAATTATAATATCCTATAGATAAAATACCTTCTGAAGATAGTTTTAATAATATTATAATATCTTAGATCAAAATTATAATAATATATATTAACATTATGAGATCCTTAAGTAAAATATGTTCCAAGTATAATTTATAACTTTTTTATGACATCCTAGATCAAAAAGCTGACATTCTATGTTAACATTATGATATCCTATAGGAAAATGCCTCCCAAAATTAATTTTGATAATATTATGATATTTTAGATCAAAAATTATGATATTATAGATTAGTATTTTGACACTCTATAAGTAAAATACCTTCTAAGTATAATTTTTGATATTTTTATGATATCTTGGATCAAATTTATGAGATTCTAAGTTAACATTATAATATCTTATAGATAAAATGCCTTCCGAAGATAGTTTTAACCTAGAATATTAGGATTTTGATACACGATGTCATAAATTACTTTGGCATAACATGTATTACTATAGAACATCATAATTTTCTCCTACTAATCAAATGTTTGTTAATGGAAGGATATTATACTTAGTTAATGTAAAACCTTAAAGTGAACTAATCTGGAAATCATCGAGGAAGTAAAAAAATTTAATGAATGTCCTAAACCTTAAAAGGAATTTATCTTCTTCTCTTTCTCCTATTTCATCTCTTTCAAAGGTTGTAGGGGCATCTTCTCTTGTATAAACAACTATTGTTGTACTCTTTTTGATCATCCCTTCTTCTTCATTCCTTGTCCTTGGCATCTTTTAAACTCAATCTTTTTAGGGGCCATTACCAAATAAAAGTGCTTATCTAAAAATGCTCACTCAACAAATAAAATATCTCCCTAGTCTTTCAAAACACTCACTATAGAGGTGGTTCGGTTGAAAAGCTTCATTTCTCTAAAAGAAGAAAATAAAGTAAACCCTGGTCGCCAGAGTGGAGGGAAAATGAAGAGTTATTTTGGGAGAAAAGATGAAGAAATTTCAACTGGATTTTCTTCCCTCCCTCTCTTCAACATCTCTTTTCTTTGCTAAGCAATGAGGGCTATTGGCACGGAAATGTATGAGGATGCCGGAGGAAGCTGAAGTTGGGAAGGTGAGGTCGTCGATGGGATCTACAAAATAAAGTCCAAATCGAATGTGGTCCAATGCTCAAATTAATTTTTTGACCAATTAGAATGGAGTGCTTAGAAAATAGAGAAGCAGAGTGATAGAAAGGAGAGGAGAGCTTAGAGAAAATATATCTGGAGGGATCTTTGTATAGACGAAGCGTGTAACAAACTGATAGTGATAACCATAACTAATCGGTAGTGGGCCGCTCAGGCCATGTGGAGTTTGTTACAAGAATTGAGTTGTCATTAGTCACGACTTGCAGACGTTTGAGATCTATTTATCGAAGTTTCAATGTAAGTCAAAGACTTCAAGGTATACAACGGACTTGTTGCTAGTCGAGGTCGGTTGGGGCGATGTCTTGCGGTTTCAAAGAGTTCATCTAGAAGAAGCATAATCGAAAGAGTTTGTTCGAAAGGAGTGCAACTGGAAGAGTTCATCTAGAGTTCGTCTGAAAGAAGTGCAACTAGAGGAGTTCGACCGGAAGGAGCACGACTAGAGGAGTTCGTCTGGAAGGAGCACGACTGAAGGAGTTCGAGCAGAAGGAGCACAACTGGAGGAGTGGAAGGAACTTTCTTCAAAGTTCATCACTAATGCAGGTAGGGAGGGTTAAATTTTGATCCTATCATTCATTCTTAGTCGAAAAGCAAGGTTAATCGAATAATAGTTCTCCTTCACTATTCAAGATCGTCTGATCGGATTTTGATGTGCCTTTTGTAAACTCCATGGTATGGACTTGTTGTTGAGAGGATCAGCGAGTTACTTCTACATGGAGGGGCGGTAGCCAAGGACTTTGGTAGGGATTATTTTACCTCGATACTTGTCCCTCAACTTTCAAGTTTGAATTTTAAATGGAGTATAGAAAAGTTGCCGTAGCCAAAGTTCCTTTCCAGCCCCTCACACTTGGGGAGCGTGACACTTGGCTTTCTTGGATTGGCACCAAAGTTTCTTAATGCATGAATGATCTGAAAAGACGCATCCCTTTTGAAAACTCATCCAACATGGAGCTCTATGTACGGTGTGATAAATGCTCTGCCAAGCTTCAGAGATTGGCATGATGGGTGGGACATGCGGCAGGCCAAAACTGGTGGAGGACGATATGCAATCATAACCATCTTAAGTTTCTTGGGACATTTAAGCTCGCCTTCTTCCTCTTGGGCTTTACTTTGCCTGAGTTCATTTCTATCTTCCTCCTATTTCCGTCTCCCTCCCACTCGAGAGTTCCAGCTTCTTCCATAATTTTCTTCGATCCCAGGCTTCCCCAATCGACTTCTATCATGCCCATCACCTCCTCACTCTTCCTAATCTACCTTGGTTAGTTCCACAACCTTTCCTTTGATCATTTCTATGTCTTTTACATTTTATCCTTTCAGTTTCTTCAAAGATGTTTTGTGCCTTATTTTTCTTGATTTTCAAGAGTTTTTCCAAGTTCAGTTTGATCCATATGTCTATCGAGGAATCCTGGTTGACTTGTTCCGGAAGTTTGGTTTATCCAACCTTGATGGATTCTGGTCCTAAGAAAATTGAGTCTATAGAAGCACCTCATCCACCTTTCATTCCTAATACCATCCCTTGCACACTTCATAACGAAGACCTTTCTCTAATAAGGATTTTATACGAAATCCCTTCTAAATATGAACTTGAACTCCCTGGACCTAGCGACCAAGCTTGTTCCCTCCTTCTGGTCACTTTTTTGCTTGTATGCAGAAGCTCTTCATGCTGAACTAAGACTTCCTCTTCCTCCTTTTGTGGTTGCTCTTTTCCACTTTTTAAACATTTTTCTTGCTTCCATGGTCCCCAATTCTTTTAGGTTCATCATTGATTTTCTTTCCCTCTGTATTTTGCCTGAAGTCTGCCTGACCATCTTTTTATTCCATAGTTATTACACCTTCAAGCACCATCCAGCCGCTAAGGATTGGTGGTACCTATCCCCTCAGGTCAGTAAGAAGGGTTGCTTAAAGGTGCCTCTTCTTCCATTCATGACTGAAAGAAAAAGATCTTTTTTGTTTCTTGTCCATCTCTTAGTTTAGGACTTCCTCCTTGGGGACAGCTGAGGGTTTCAAGTCGTCGGGCTCCGAGCTTGGAAAGGGACGATCTTGACTTTGCCAACAAGCTTAGAAATTACCGAGTCCCCCATCTGCCCGAGCTTCTGGAAGGCCAAACCTTATTCAATCTGGGCCTGAGTCCCCTTAATCCAAATGGTACACTTTTTGATTTCTCAAGTAACTTTTTGATTCCTTCTTTTAATTTTAAATCTTCCATTGTTGCAAAAATGGATGCAGTCGCACTTCAACAACTATCTAAGGGCCTTCAAGCCCACTAAAGAAAAGGTGCTGCGCCTACCGAGCCTTCAAAAAAGGCAAGGGTTAGTGCCTCAAGCTCCACTGTACCTGCCAATGTTGTCGCTACCCTTGAAATCACAATTGCCTCTGAAGCCATGGCTCCTCTGACCTCGTCGAGCCTCCTAGATGAAGTCCCCACCTTGGAACCCCCTATTGAGAGGGTGATGGAGGTGGAGAAGAAGAAGGAGAAGAAGAAACTGGCTGTTGTGAAAATCCGACGTAGGGTCACCACCAGGGGATCAAATAGTTCCAACAAGGACCTAGGGGAGAACCCCTTCAATAATAAAGATATCATTAAGAAGTTGGTCGATGGATGTACCCTATCCGAAGTTGTAGATAGGATTATCGAGGTCAACCCTGAGCAGCGCACCTGTAATTCTCTGGGATCTTTTCTTGATGTAAGTCGACCTGTCTCTCTTTTTCCTTCGTCCCTTCATTAGCTTATCCATTACCTCTTCATTGACACAAGTTGCTTGGTTGTTTTTTATAGATAGGACACCAGTTGATCACTAATATCAAGGTGATGAACCGCATGAATTCAGAGGTCATGAAAGTTGAAGAAGATCATCAAGCCGAAGTTGCATGCCTCCTTGAAGAGAAAGCTGAGATCGATCGTCTCCTCAAAGAGAGGTCGGTCGATGTTGAAGGCCTCTACCAGACCGCATGAGATGCCGAATAGGCTTTAGCGAGGGCGAAGAATGAGCTAGCCCTCGAGGTTGAAAAAGGGGGAAAGATGGAAGCTAAAATGGTAGAGAAGGAGCAACGAACTCTGGATCAGATCATGGAGGCCAAGGTCCAGGCTATGGAGGAATTCAAGGTCTCCTCCGAGATGAGGGACCTGAACGTCAAGTTCAGCTAGGAGGCTTTTATCAAGGGGTTCAAGCTTTACAAGGGTAGGATAGCTAGCAAGTTCTCCGATCTCGACCTTGGCTTTCTTATGGAAGGGGTTCCTGATGAAGAAGCAGGACCACCTGCTGATGCCGCTAACCTTCCCCCCACTGAGCTTGCCACCAAAGAGCCGGGGCCGACCAACACTGTATCGAATTCACCAACTACTCTCCTAGAGGTCTGAGACCTCTTAATTTGTATTTTCTCTTTTCACTCATCTCTTTTTCTATATTCGAGAAACATTTTGATTAATAAAAACAAGTTTATTTTAAGCTTGTGTCATGGTCCATATATTTTTTAGAATCCCTCTAGTGAAGATAACCATGCTTTGACTCCTACCGATGCTGCCCCACTGTCTCAGGGCATTCCTTTATGATCTATCATTAAGAATATGAAGAGGGAGGTTCATCAAACTAAGAGAAAATTAAAGAAAGTAGAGGACGAGCTTCAAAAGTTAAAGAAGCATTATTTCGAAGCTACAATTGAAGTCACTCATCTTCGTCAAGTTCATAAAAAGGATGCTATGGACCATATCAATAAGAAGCGTCAATTGACAGAGAAGTTAGAATAGGTGAAGAAGCTTGATAGTGACAAGGCGTGGACTCTAACGGCCAAGGCAAGTTCTCTAGAGGTCGAGTTGAAGGCTGCATAAGAAAAGATTTGGTTACTCGAAGGAAGCTCGACATGGTCAATCAATCGGGAGGAATACGGCTGGGACTGGATAAAGAAGTCCTCCAAACTCCAAAACCAATATAAGCAACCGAGGATTTTCATAACAAATACAGACGCAATAGATGTGGCCAAGTCGCCAACCTCAAGGAGAAACTTTGAAGGGCTAATGATGAGATTGCTCATTTTCGACAACAATTGTCTGAAGGGGCCTGAGCTAGCTCGAGTAAGGACTCGGCAGAGATCCTATCTTTATAGAGCTCTCTGGAGAGCTTGTCCACTTTATATGGAAATAGCCAAATAGAAGTGCAGGAGTTGAAGATGTAAATGGTCTACCAACAAGATGCTGTGAAGGATGCGGAGGTCGAGTTGGCTATACTAAGAAAGAAGTTAAGAAAAGTTGAGGATGACTCGCGGAGGCATAAGAAGTTATTAAGTGAAAGCCTGATGGTTCAGCGGTCTCCAAGAGAAGATCAAAGACTTGAAGTTGTCCTTGATATTGATCGGTGCTGGCAGTCCAAAGTCTGACTCTGAATAGGGCTTCGGCATCTTTTTCTCTCTCTATTTTTTTATAACCGATCTTACAGACCTCCCCATGTATTGAACTTTTTCTTATCAAGACGAGGTTCTCCTCCTATTCTTGATATGGTTGGCCTTTTTCTTGTCCCCTTGTCAGAATGAGATCCTCCTTCTATTCCTGACAGGATGACCTTTACCTTTGTTAGGATGAGGTCCTCCTTCTATCCCTAACAAAGTCATAAGAGCACAAAAGGGCCATTGAAAGAGCCTCTCTCCTTCTAATGTCTTAAACAATCAAAGGTCTTCATCCATGTCAAGACGAGGTTCTCCTCCTGTTCTTGATACGGTAGGTTTTTTTTCTTATCTTCCTATCAAGACAAAGTCCTCCTATTTCTAACGGGATTGGCCTTTACCTTTGTTAGGACGAGGTCCTTCTCCTATTCCTAACAAAATCATAGTGGCACAAAAGAACCGTTAAAAGGGCTTCTTCCCTCCTCCTACCTTAAATAACCGAAGATCTTCATCCATGTTAGGATGAGGTCCTCCTCCTGTTTCTGATGCTGTTGGCTTTTTTCTTATTTTCTTATCAAGACGAGGTCCTTCTCCTGTTCTTGAGGGGTTGACCTTTACTTTTGTTAAGGTGAGGTCCTCCTCTTATCCCTAACTAAGTCATAGAGGCACAAAAGAGTCATTGAAAGGATCTCTCTCCTTCTTCTATCTTAAATAACTGAAGGTCTTCATCCATGTCAGAATGAGGTTCTTTTCCTATTTCTGATATGATTGATCTTTTTCTTGTTCTCCTGTCAGGATGAGATCCTTCTCCTGTTCTTGATGGGGTTGGCCTTTACCTTTGTTAGAGCAAGGTCCTCCTCCTATTCCCAACAAAGTCATAGGAGTATAAAATGGCTATTGAAAGGATCTCTTCCCTTCTCTTATCTTAAATAACCAGATATTTTCATCCATGTTGAGATGAGGTTCTCTTCCTATTCTTGACATGATTGGTCTTTTTCTTGTCCCTCTATCAGGATGAAGTGCTCCTTATATTCCTATTGGGGTTGGCCTTTATCTTTGCTCGAATGAGGTCCTCCTCCTATGCCATATCATATAACTTAGCGATAAAGAACAAGGGTATTAAAAATAAGAAAGTTTTATTGAGGCAAGATTACTGATAATACATTTTCAAGTTCTCCAAGTTCCAAGATTGTGGCAGTGCTGGTCCTCCGAGCTCCTTTAAATAATATGTCCTCGGTCGGACTATTTCCACAACTTCATAAGGGCCTTCCCAATTTGGGATGAGCTTTTCTTGGTTTTGAGGTTGTGAAACATCCACTCGCTAGAGCACTAAATCTCCTATCCTAAACATCTTGCTTTTGACCTTGGAGTCGAAGTAACGGGCTATTCTTTGCTTGTAAGCTACCATTTAGATTTGAGCTTTCTCTTGTTTTTTTCTAACAAATAGAGATTCGCTCTAAGATCCTATGAGTTACTTTCTTCATTAAAGGCCTCAATCCATACTGAAGGAAGCTAGAGTTCGACTAGAATAACTGCCTCTATTTTGAAGGCTAGTGCAAAGAGGGTTTCTCCAGTAGGCAATCTTTGGATAGTTCAGTAAGCCTAAAGCATATGATAGAGTTCATCTATTCATGTGCCCTTTGCCCTCTCAAGTCTTGCCTTTATCCCCTGAAGCAAAGTTCTATTAGTTACTATAAGTGCACCAACTGGCATCACCTCTCCCTGATACCAATTGATGTTCCATGATATCGCTTGAACGCCAATCATCCTTGGCATACCATATTGCGGAAGCCCTTAATCTTTAGCATGGACCTGAAGGAACCTATGACATTCTCTATGGGCAGCACACCACCGATCCTCCACCTGGATCTGTGATGGGGTGCCTCCCTCCTTGGGCTTGAGGGAGACGCCTCCTTCTAAAGGACTTCTTCAAGAACCCTAGGACGGCAACTCTAGAGAGAAGAGAAGAAGAGAGAGTTGAGGAAGAAAATATCTATATTGATTCCAACCTTAAAAAATTTAATACAACCTATGTATTTATACATAGCCATTAGGTCTGATCAAAAAACTCCCCGACTAATCAAATACATGAAAGCACTCACCGAGCCCATGTACACCCATGTCTCCCATGCTCTCATCCTCTAGATCTAGACCTAATCCATACATGAATTAGCCCCCTTAAGACCTCTCAAACTAAGCCTTAAGACTCCTAGGATCAATCCAGACCCTAGCCCAAAATAAACCCTCGCATAACTCTGCCCGCACACTAAGCCGGCTCAGTCTCAGCACTGAGCCGACTAAGTTCCACTGGGTCAGCTCAGTCTGAAACTGAGCCGACCCAGTCTTGTGCTGTGCTAGCAGTCCCGAATGCGCAGCTCTCTATTATGCTTGTGCTCTGAGACTTAGTCGATCCAGTTTTGGACTGAGCTGGCTAACCTATAGAAAATCTTCTTTCTATAGTCTTGATTCTCTGACTTTGATTTCTTGCTTCACCATATGTTTTAGGTCTCCAAAGCACCAACCAAGCCCCTAGAATCTCCGAAGCCAACCCTTTGACTCCTTTCGTGGCCTCTGAAGGCTTGGGAGTACCATAAATCCTCACAATCTCCACCTTGGTGCCCCAAGCCTAGGCAAATACTCGATAATGACCTCCTGCATGAAGGAAAATCCTGATTTCTCGGTCCAGGATCGTCCAGATCTGATTAGATCAAGAGATATATTTCAAAAATTTTTTCTTGATCTCAATCAGATCTTGATATATTTCAGATCTGATTCTTATTATTTTAATAAATAAAATAAAACAAGATAAATTAAATTAAATTTAATTTACCTGATTTGGGTAATCCTATTACCCTGTAGATGATCCTGATTGCAGCGGAAGGTTCTGGATCTAAGCCACGCAAGTGCCTGGCCTCTACCGATATCCACTCGGGTTGGATCTGGAGATCCTCTTCTTCTCTATCACACCTCCAAAAATCAGATCTGGATCTGATCTGGAGGATCTTCAAAACTCTTTTGAAGATCAGCAGTCGTCCTTTTGCAGCAGCGCAGCCTTCTTGCTTTTGATCGCCTTTCCTTGATCTGAATCGCACCAACCAAGTCCAAAACTCTTTTGGACGTGGAGAGCAAGGGGAGAAGAGACTATGGCATGGAGGAAGGAGGGGAGAGGCAGCCTTGGGGCGTGGGTCAATTGCATTCACTTGAATTAGGGTTGGGCGCAGGGTCTTATTTATAGACCTCTGTGATCCAACTCCTCTTCCTCCCAACCAATCACAACCCTTTGTGAAATCAGATCTAAATCTGATTGGTTGGAATAGAGACCCCTGGATTCCTCCTTAGAGGGCGCCTAAGACCAGTCAAAGTTGGATTCTTAGTAGAACTCTAATTGGAATCCAAAAAGGGAGATGGAGTCCTTGTCCAACAAGGACTCCTAGGCGCCTCCAACTTGGGCTCACGCCACCCTAGGGTGGCGTGCGCCCTTCTCCTTGCCAGGTTCTGGCAGGGGGACAGGCCCCCACCAGCTCTCCAATAGGTGCATGACATGTGGTCAAAAGTCAAAGTGTCAATGGTCAACATTTGACCAGTCAAAGGTAGACTTTTGACCAAAGTCAAAGAACAAGAAATGGCAGGTGACCAAAAATGGCAGGTAATGTCTTACAAAATAAGACAACCTTTTCTGACTTGGACAACCTCCAGTCAGACCATATGAAGGCCTCTGATTGAGCACAAACTCCTTTGGCTCAGTCAGGACAACTTATTTATGATAGTAAAAGAAGAACGTTAGGTTCAATCGAGTGCTAGCACGATTTTCCTTGAACCTAATTGAATCTCATTCAGATCAATTGAACTAGATCAGTTCAATTGATGATCACCAGATTCAAACCCTTGTTTGTGTGACCCAGTTAGGTTCAGTTCTGTATGGTAATGGGATATGTCATGATCTCTATCATCGACATCATCGAAACTCCTTTCGATGGATCAGAACTCTTCTGATTCGAACAGCTAGAATGATCGATCATCTAAATCATTCTAATTGCTCCCAAAATCCACCAGTGACACCTAGCAGTATATGGTGGCAACCCATCAGAGCTGAATGCGAACCTCTTGGTGCAGCTACCTGTGTGATTAAGTTCTTCTATCTTGAGCCCCGATCAGATTAGGGTTAAGGTGAACTCGTCAAACCCTAGTCTCTGTCATATGATGTAATCATTCGATTCGAGTCCAATGTGAAAATCTAAATAGAAACTCTTTCTATTATTTCACTCTGCCATGGCCATGGATTTCTGGACTTGATTCTCATGATCATCATAGGGCTGCTCCTCTACCACCGAGGTAGATAGATTCCATCTTGATGCAATCCAGTTCCTACAATGAACATGCTATAGCCAACATACACCTCAGGGTTCCATATGGCTAGGAGACCGAGTAATGGTGTAGTCAAACTATAACACCCTCAAGGTGAACTGCCGATGCATCTCAGGTCAAAGAACCAGACACACTACTGCAGCATCGAGTCAGTCATTGACGAGAAGGTAGACTTCCTAATGACTACTCGAGGTGGTCACGCTCAGTGCCCTCGTTCTCTAACGAGTACCTGTACTCTCGCTCCGGTGTCTCCACACCGTAGACTCAAGACTCATCTACTAAAGAGAAGCGATTGTACACCAACCTTCCGGATCAATCACCATCCTCGTGATGATCCTATGGTCGGGAGCATTTTATGAGTTAATAATGATTATTCATGTCTTAAATTTTCAACTCTTGAAAATATGAATTATCATTACCATTAACTCAAAGGATGTATCACAGACACTAAATACACATATGTGATAGAAAATAACCCATTTTATTGATTATAGTCAAAATTATAATTTTGCCCCTAGAAGTGTATTACAAGTGTCAGCCAATTCTGGCTTCTAGGGCACATATATCTAACAATCTCCCACTTGTCCTAAAGCCAATTGGCTACAAGTCTAAGTCCCATCTTCTCAAGGTGGGCTTCGATCTTCTGCTGGCCCAACGGCTTTGTAAGTGGGTCTGCCACATTATCTGCGGAGTTGACTCTCTTGACCTCGACGTAACCCTTTCTCGAGGTAATCGCGGATGAGGTGGTATCGCCGCTCAATGTGCTTGGATTTCTGGTGAGACCTCGGCTCCTTAGCAAGGGCTATGGCGCCATTGTTGTCGCAGTATAGAGGAATGGCATCTGATGGCATTACTCCAATTTCTGCAGCAAACTTCTTGTACCAGAATGCTTCCTTTGCAGCCTCTGATGCAGCGATATATTCTGCTTCCATGGTGGAATCTGCTATCACAGTTTGCTTGGAACTCTTCCAGCTGACAGCACCACCATTGCACACAAACAGACTTCCAGATGTCGACTTTCGATCATCTATATCGGACATGAAAGTCCGAGTCTGTGTATCCCTGGACTTGGAGTTCTCCATTACCAAAGACCAACATCATATCCTTAGTTCTTCTCAAGTACTTAAGGATACATTTCACAGAAGTCCAGTGTTCTTCACCTGGATTTGACTGATATCTGCTTGTGACACTCACAGCATGGGCTATATCAGGTCGTGTACATAGCATGGCATACATGAGGCTCCCTATTGCAGAAGCATAAGGGATCTTGCTCATGCGTTCTATTTCCTCAGGTGTGCTGGGGCACATCTTCTTGGAAAGATGAATACCATGTCTGAAGGGTATTAATCCCCTCTTAGAGTTTTCCATACTAAACCTCTTTAGTACTTCCTCTATGTACATCTTCTGTGAAAGTCCTAGCATCCTATTCGGTCTATCCCTATAGACCTTAATTCCTAGAATAAAGGATGCTTCACCTAGGTCTTTCATGGAGAATTCCTTGGACAACCACATCTTGACTGATGTCAACATGGGAATATCATTCCCAATAAGGAGGATGTCATCCACGTACAATACGAGGAAGACAACAGCGCTCCCACTGACCCTTTTTGAAAACACATGGTTCCTCTTCATTTTTGATGAAACCAAACTTTTTGATCACATCATTGAAACGAGTGTTCCAGCTCCGAGATGCTTGCTTAAGTCCATATATGGACCTTTGCAGCTTGCAAACCTTGTGATCAGTATCACTGGATGTGAAACCTAGCGGCTGTTCCATATAGATATCTTCCTCAAGATATCCATTTAGGAATGCCGTTTTCACGTCCATTTGCCATATTTCATAATCGAAATAGGCTGCAACAGCAAGCAATGTGCGGATGGATTTTAGCATAGCTACTGGGGAAAAGGTATCCTGATAGTCAATGCCTTCGCGTTGACTATAACCTTTTGCCATCAGTCTAGCCTTGAATGTCTCCACATTCCCATCTGCACCAATCTTTCTCTTGAAGATCCATTTACACCCAATAGGTACTATACCTTCTGGTGGATCTACCAAGGTCCAGACTTGGTTTGAGTGCATCGAGTCAATTTCTGACTGCATTGCCTCTAGCCATTTCTCGGAGTCGATATCTGATATCGCCTCGTTGTAGGTTTTGGGATCATCACCATGAGCACCATTACCTACGAGGAACATTTCCTCTACATCCTCTGAAATAATACCTAAGTATCTTTCAGGGGGATGGAAAACTCTTTCCGATCTACGAGGTGGAGGAGGTAGTGTTCTTATTGGCTCAACCTGATTTGGTTCCAACTTGGTCCTTAGCTCGTTCTACTTGTGAGACTTTCTCATCAAGCTTAATCTGCTTTCCAATGCCGCTATCTTGAATAAACTATTTTTCAAGAAAGATGGCATGTCGACTCACAATCACATTGTGGTCTTCTGGAATGTAGAAATAGTATCCTAATGACTCTTTAGGATATCCTATGAATCGAGCTCTAAAGGACCTAAACTCTAACTTGTCCGCTTGTTGTCTTTTGACATGAGCCGGACAACCCCAAATTCTGAGATGACTCAGACTTGGTTTCTTACCGTGCCATATCTCATACGGTGTGGTAGGAACGGTTTTAGAGGGAACCCTATTCAGTAGATAAATTGAAGTTAACAATGAAGTGTCCCCAAAGAAAATCAGGGAGGTCTGTGAAGCTCATCATGGATCGAACCATATCCAATAGAGTCCGATTTCTCCATTCTGAAACCCCGTTGAGTTGAGGTGTTCCTGGTGGAGTCCATTGAGAGACTATGCCATTTTCCTTAAGATAGTCTAGGAATTCCCGGCTAAGGTATTCACCTCCTCGATCTGATCGAAGAACCTTAATGGGTTTTTCAGTTTGTTTTTCTACTTCATGTCTGAATTCTTTGAACTTTTCAAAAGCTTCAGACTTGTGTCTCATAAGATACACATACCCATACCTAGACAGATCATCGGTAAAGTAATGAAGTAGACAAAATTGCCTCTAGCCGGCACATCAAATGGGCCGCACACATCAGTATGTACTAGGGCAAGGAGATCTGTGGCCCTCTCCCCATGTCCAACAAAAGGGAGTTTAGTCATTTTGCCTTGAAGACAAGATTCACAAGTTGGATATGACTCAAAAGTCAATGGACTCAATAGCCCATTTTTCTCCAATTTGTTGATCCTATCTTCTGCTATATGACCTAATCTCAGGTGCCATAGATATCTGTCGTTTGGACTATCCCTAGGTCGTTTGGCATTCACGTTTTGCTCGATAGTTAGAACAGGTACATCAATATGTAGCTGATAAAGACCATTAATAAGGAAACCATTTGCAATTTTATTTCTTTCATAAAGAATGTTACAATGGTCCTTAAAGAAGGTGATCACATAACCTTCTTGTGCTAAGCATGAAACAGAAATCAAATTCCTGCTAGCTGCAGGCACATAATAACAGTCTTTCAAAACTAAGTCTAAACCAGATGGTAATCGAAGAGGGTATGTTCCCACGGCTACTGCAGCAACTCTTGCTCCATTACCGATGCGTAGGATCATGTCTCCATCCCTCAGCCTCCTGCTATCCTCAAGACCCTGCATAGAAGTGCACAGATGAGCACTAGAACCAGAGTCAAGCACCCAACTGGATGCAGAAGAAACCGTAAGGTTAGACTCAATAACGAGCATACCTCCAGAAGGACCTTCCTTCTTGTTCTTCAGGGTGGCCAGGTAAGTAGGGCAGTTCCGCTTCCAATGGCCGTCGCTGTTGCAATGGAAACACTTTCCTTTGCCATCGGCCTTTTTCTTCGGTTCTGCCTTCTTCTTCTTTGATCCTTCCACCTTTTGCTTTTTCACAGACTTCTTTTTCTTTCCATAAGACTTTCTTTTGGAAGAAGTCCGTTCCATAGCAAGAACTGAGCCTTTAGAACCTTTCATAGAAAGCTCAGCGGTAACCAGCATATTCATTAACTCGGCCAAGGAATTTTGAAGTTTATGCATGTGGTAATTCATGATGAATTGCCCATATGCATCAGTCAAGGATTGCAGAATAATATCGTTCTGCAGGTCCAAGTCCAACTTCACACCGAGCTTCTCAAGCTCTTCCATGTCCTTGATCATTGTCAGACAGTGATCTTGGACTGACTGCCCATCACGCATCTTAGCCTTAAAAAGTCATTTCGTGACTTGATATTTGGCTGCGCGACTCTGTTCACCAAACATCTCCTGCAGGTGAGCCAACATTTGGCGAGCAGTCCCGATATCTTCATGTTGGCGCTGGAGCTCATCAGACATCGAGCCCAACATGTAATATCTGGCCTTATTATCTTCGTCAATCCATTTTTCCAGAGACGCTCTCTGTTCAAGTGGATGGACGGGCTGGTAAGGTGGGAGGGTCCTGGTCCAAAACATGGGTTAACTTCTCTGAACCCAAAATAATTTTGTAGTTCCTGAGCCAATC
>QRFJ01006814.1:0-33224 GCA_006176705.1 Cocos nucifera | reverse complement strand
AAAAGAAAACGGCTCAGTCGGCTCTGCAAGTTGAGCCACCAAGCCAAGCCAAGCCATCAAAGCCGACTCAGCAGTTGAAGCCGTCAGCCGATCTACGATCCAGGCGTGGACCGCCAGCTCAGCAAAATTCGGCGAATCAGAGCTTGCCACGTGGTGGACCTAGACCCCTAAAGGGTCTACAGAAATTTATCACGGCTCACAAGGGTAATTTAGTCTTTTCACCCAACAACAGTGGTGTTGATTGGTTGCGGTGTGCGGTGCGATCAGTCTATGCGGTCCATGGGAACAGTGATTGCGCGATCGGACGGATGTGGTTGTTTGCGGTCAGGATCGGACGGCTGTGGTTGCTTTCGAATTTTATTCAGCTACAGACATCACGCGGATCACCATCGGATGGCAGCACTTGATCCAGGCGATGATCCGATGGTCCAGAAAGCTCCCGACGGCGATCAAACTCTCCGAGGCGATGATTTGCGGCCAGATTTCCTCCATGAAGCGTGATCCAACGGCCAGAATTTAATCCGACACGATTTGAGTTGATCTGCATCCGATTTTGATGATTTTTAGACCGTTGGATTTCTATTGAATGGCTGGATTTTATCAAATTTATCAGAGATGTATCAGAGCTATTTTGATTCAAATTTTACTTGAATTCTTTTGTATTTTGATGATTGCAAAGGCCATTAGTCCCACATTGCCTTTAGAAAAAATATCCAGCCCTCCTACCTCTATAAAAAGGACCCCAGGCCATCAAAAATCAACATCTCCGATCAAGGTGAAGCTTTGGTATAGGGCGAAGCCAAGCTATGGGTTAAAGGCTGCTTCAAAGCAACAGGTGCCGAGAAGAAGAGCCGAGCTTCTACACCATCTTTCTACCAATGCCGATCCAAGATCAGAGATCAGGCTATTTTATTCTTTTTAAATTCTATGTATTTAAATTCTAAAATTTTAATTAATAAAAATTTTATTTTTGCATTTTAATTTCTTGCTTTTAATTTTTATTATAATTTAATTTCCTCACTTTAATTATTATTTTTTTATTGCAAGTAGATGCTAAGATCTAATTAGTAGATCTTAGTATCAAGTTTAAATTCCTGCATCTTTTAATTTTTGCTTTTTATTTTTTGACTTCACTTTTGATCTCAAAACTCTTCTTTTGTATCTTTTTCTTTTATAAAATCAAAGATTTCAAATCTAAAAACACTACCTTCCCTATGGATTCGACCCGACTCACTGCTATCTACACATTTTTAATAATTTTAAGAAGTCGGATTAAACTGATAAACATGGTGTCTTAATGACAACATCGCATTTCTATCAGCCAGACACTTGCGTGGCTAGATCCAGAACCTTCCACTGCTTATAGGATCATCAACGGATAATAGGATTATCCTACATCAAGATCAATTAAATTTGATTTAATTTATCTAAATTTTATTTTTATTATTAGAATAATAAAAATTAGATTTGAAATATTTCAAATCTTATTTGGATTAAAGAAATTTTTTTTTGAAATATATCTCTTAATCCGATCAGATCTGAACGAATCTGGTCCAAAAAATCAGGATTTTCCTTCAACTGGTATCAAAGCCAAGGTTCTAAAGTGTTTAGATCTAATTTTAAATTTATTTTAATCAAAAAATAAAATGATTTTAGATGTCACATGAGATTTGATTAGATCTAAAATTAAAAAAATTAAAATTAAATGATTTGGATCTAAGATTAGAAAATATGCATGACTAGTTCTAAAATAGAATAGTTCTATAGAATAGTCTTGCATGTTTCTAATTTAATTTAATTAAATCATATTTTAGATCTATTTATTTACTATTTTTTAATATTATAATTTTTATAGTAACATCTAAAAAATAGCAAATAAAAATTATTTTATTTTAACATCATATGAGATATGATTGATGCATGTCTAGACTAGTTGTAGAATAGTTCTACATAGTTGTCTAGATTAGAGTTTATTTTGATAAGATTAATTTAAATCTAATTTTTTAGATTATTATGAGATAATTTAGATCTAAAAATATGCATGATTTGATACATGAGATGTATGCAAAATATGCCATAATTAGATCTAATTTGTATATGAGATATATGATATAGATTTAAAACTGTTTTGTAGTATTACATGTTCCTAATTAAAATGTTCCTCTTGGCCGTCCGATCATAAGAATGAAGAAGGATTTAAAGACCCTCTCCTTCCATCCGATGGGGTATTCTTATGACGTGTAGGGGTATTGCGCGTTCGTCCTTAACTAGAAACCCAAAATTTACTTTCTGCAAAACCCTAGATCCTGAAACCATAGGATTTATTGTACATATTTTGTTTATGAACCTACTTAATTGAGAATTAAGATTATGAAATATTAATTAAGTCTAAAATTAAAAATTTTAGATCTAAGATATATTCATAATACTGGGTTCGGGCTTGGGTAGCTCAATTAGGTCTAAGCGGTTGATCAAACCGAATCAAGAGTTGGTTAGATGGGATCAACAATGCTTAAATTGACCAGCCTAATAGGATTAAGTCTGGGTCAAGATCGAGTCACGATCAAGCAAGACCTAATTAGGCTCAGAGGTTAGAGTCTGGATTGTAGGCTAACCCAATTGGTTCTGGCTCAAAAATTTGGTGTCTAAGGTAAGTTTGGCACATACGATTGACTGATTTTTAATTAAGAGCTACTCGACCTGAATGCATTCTTGTATGAGTTAATGGCATATCCCTTCCACCGATCTCACTTACCTAGCCATATCTATTGACTCAGTTCTAATTTGAGGTGGTCAATAATCCGAGCTAACCCATGCCACTAGGTTAGTCATAATTGTTATGACTATGATAAGTCTAGTTTAATGAGACCTGAATCAATTCTCCCTAAGAAAAGATTAAGTCTGAGGTCTTCCACCATTGTAGATGTGCGGGCCCTTCTCCGGGGTTGATTGTTCTCAGTTGGATACAGTGGCTCAGTTGCACCGAGAAGACGCAACCATGTCTATTAGGCATTGGATGCTATGGGCTGGAGGATGAGTTGGGCTCAATATTTCTGGATACGGTGAGAGACTCAATTAGGAATCCAGTCTATGCAAATGGTGGGTCTGACTTAACTAAGGAGTGGATCAATATTTTGGATACGGTGAGATTCATGAATTAGAGACCAAGTTTGGGTGCACCATGATTAGAGAATCATTGAACAAGAGTTGTTCACTCATTGGCTAACCCATCACCAATAACTGTTAGGTGAGGTGATGAGTCAGTTGGTGAGACCGCACCACCCACTAGAAATCATTAATCATGGAGATTTTTGCATCTCTACAGAGGGAGTGTAGGGATCCGAGAAAATAGTGGGAGCTAATTTGTTTAAAAATAAAATTTTTAAATAAATTGGTCAAGTCATAATTACAGTATCTAACTAGAATCTTTGACTCTCTACAGAAAAATGTCTGCGTCCAACCCATTAGCACGTATCCTGGACACACATAGACTGACCAGACCCAATTATAAAGATTGGCTCAGGAACTACAAAATCATTTTGGGTTTCAGAGAAGTTAACCCATGTATTGGACCAGGACCCTCCCACCTTACCAATCCGTCCATCCACTGAACAGAGAGCGTCTCTAAAAAAATGGATAGACGAAGATAATAAGGCCAGATATTACATGTTGGGCTCGATGTCTGATGAGCTCCAGCGCCAACATGAAGATATCGGGACTGCTCGCCAAATGTTGGCTCACCTACAAGAGATGTTTGGTGAACAGAGTCGCACAGCCAAATATCAAGTCACGAAATGACTTTTTAAGGCTAAGATGCGTGATGGGCAGTCAGTCCAAGATCACTGTCTGATGATGATCAAGGACTTGGAAGAGCTTGAGAAGCTCGGTGTGAAGTTAGACTTGGATCTATAGAACGATGTTATTCTGCAATCCTTGACTGATGCATATGGGCAATTCATCATGAATTACCACATGCATAAACTTCAAAATTTCTTGGCCGAATTAATGAACATGCTGGTCACCGCTGAGCTTTCTATGAAAGGTTCTAAAGGCTCAGTTCTTGCTATGGAACGGACTTCTTCCAAAAGAAAGTCTTCTGGAAAAGAAAAAAAAGTCTGCAAAAAGGCAAAAGGTGGAAGGAGCAAAGAAGAAGAAGGCAGAGTCGAAGATGAAAGCCGCTGCAAAGGAAAGTGTTTCCATTGCAACAGCGATGGCCACTGGAAAGCGGAACTGCCCTACTTACCTGGCCACCCTGAAGAACAAGAAGGAAGGTCCTTCTGGAGGTATGCTCATTATTGAGTCTAACCTTACGATTTCTTCTGCATCCAGTTGGGTGCTTGACTCTGGTTCTAGTGCTCATCTGTGCACTTCCATGCAGGGTCTTGAGGATAGCAGGAGGCTGAGGGATGGAGACATGATCCTATGCGTCGAAAATGGAGCAAGAGTTGCTGCAGTGGCGGTGGAAACATATCCTCTTCGATTACCATCTGGTTTAGACTTAGTTTTGAAAGACTGTTATTATGTGCCTGCAGCTAGCAGGAATTTGATTTCTGTTTCATGCTTAGCACTAGAAGGCTATGTGATTACCTTCTTTAAGGACCATTGTAACATTCTTTATGAAAGAAATAAAATTGCAAATGGTTTTCTTATTAACAATCTTTATCAGCTACATATTGATGTACCTATTCTAACTATCGAGCAAAATGTGAATGCCAAACAACCTAGGGATAGTCCAAACGATAGATATCTATGGCACCTGAGATTAGGTCATATAGCAGAAGATAGGATCAACAAATTGGAGAAAAATGGGCTATTGAGTCCATTGACTTTCCGAGTCATATCCAACTTGTGAATCTTGTCTTCAAGGCAAAATGACTAAACTTTCTTTTGTAGGACATGGGGAAAGGGCCACAGATCTCCTTGCCCTAGTACATACTGATGTGTGCGGCCCATTTGATGTGCCGACTAGAGGCAATTTTGTCTACTTCATTACCTTTACCGATGATCTGTCTAGGTATGGGTATGTGTATCTTATGAGACACAAGTCTGAAGCTTTTGAAAAGTTCAAAGAATTCAGACATGAAGTAGAAAAACAAACTGAAAAAATCCATTAAGGTTCTTCGATCAGATCGAGGAGGTGAATACCTTAGCCGAGAATTCCTAGACTATCTCAAAAAAAAATGGCATAGTCTCTCAATGGACTCCACCAGGAACACCTCAACTCAACGGGGTTTCAGAACGGAGAAATCGGACTCTATTGGATATGGTCCGATCCATGATGAGCTTCACAGACCTCCCTGATTTTCTTTGGGGACATTCATTGTTAACTTCAATTTATCTACTGAATAGGGTTTCCTCTAAAACCGTTCCTACCACACCGTATGAGATATGGCATGGTAAGAAACCAAGTCTGAGTCATCTCAGAATTTGGGGTTGTCCGGCTCATGTCAAAAGACAACAAGCGGACAAGTTAGAGTTTAGGTCCTTCAGAGCTCGATTCATAGGATATCCTAAAGAGTCATTAGGATACTATTTCTACATTCCAGAAGACCACAATGTGATTGTGAGTCGACATGCCATCTTTCTTGAAAAATAGTTTATTCAAGATAGCGGCATTGGAAAGCAGATTAAGCTTGATGAGAAAGTCTCACAAGTACAACGAGCTAAGGACCAATTGGAACCAAATCAGGTTGAGCCAATAAGAACACTACCTCCTCCACCTCGTAGATCGGAAAGAGTTTTCCATCCCCCTGAAAGATACTTAGGTATTATTTCAGAGGAAGTAGAGAAAATGTTCCTCGTAGGTAATGGTGCTCATGGTGATGATCCCAAAACCTACAACGAGGCGATATCAGATATCGACTCCGAGAAATGGCTAGAGGCAATGCAGTCAGAAATTGACTCGATGCACTCAAACCAAGTCTGGACCTTGGTAGATCCACCAGAAGGTATAGTACCTATTGGGTGTAAATGGATCTTCAAGAGAAAGATTGGTGCAGATGGGAATGTGGAGACATTCAAGGCTAGACTAGTGGCAAAAGGTTATAGTCAATGCGAAGGCATTGACTATCAGGATACCTTTTCCCCAGTGGCTATGCTAAAATCCATCCGCACATTGCTTGCCATTGCAGCCTATTTCGATTATGAAATATGGCAAATGGATGTGAAAATGGCATTCTTAAATGGATATCTTGAGGAAGATATCTATATGGAACAGCCGCTAGGTTTCACATCCAGTGATACTGATCACAAGGTTTGCAAGCTGCAAAGGTCCATATATGGACTTAAGCAAGCATCTCGGAGCTGGAACACTCGTTTCAATGATGTGATCAAAAAGTTTGGTTTCATCAAAAATGAAGAGGAACCATGTGTATCTTCAAAAAGGTCAGTGGGAGCGCTGTTGTCTTCCTCGTATTGTACGTGGATGACATCCTCCTTATTGGGAATGATATTCCCATGTTGACGACAGTCAAAATATGGTTGTCCAAGAAATTCTCCATGAAAGACCTAGGTGAAGCATCCTTTATTCTAGGAATTAAGGTCTATAGGGATAGACCGAATAGGATGCTAGGACTTTCACAGAAGATGTACATAGAGGAAGTACTAAAGAGGTTTAGTATGGAAAACTCTAAGAGGGGATTAATACCCTTCAGACATGGTATTCATCTTTCCAAGAAGATGTGCCCTAGCACACCTGAGGAAATAGAACGCATGAGCAAGATCCCTTATGCTTCTGCAATAGGGAGCCTCATGTATGCCATGCTATGTACACGACCTGATATAGCCCATGCTGTGAGTGTCACAAGCAGATATCAGTCAAATCCAGGTGAAGAACACTGGACTTCTGTGAAATGTATCCTTAAGTACTTAAGAAGAACTAAGGATATGATGTTGGTCTTTGGTAATGGAGAACTCCAAGTCCAGGGATACACAGACTCGGATTTCATGTCCGATGTAGATGATCGAAAGTCGACATCTGGGAGTCTATTTGTGTGCAATGGTGGTGCTGTCAGCTGGAAGAGTTTCAAGCAAACCATGATAGCAGATTCCACCATGGAAGCAGAATATATCGCTGCATCAGAGGCTGCAAAGGAAGCATTCTGGTACAAGAAGTTTGCTACAAAAATTCGAAGTAATGCCATCAGATGCCATTCCTCTTTACTGCGATAACAATGGCGCCATAGCCCTTGCTAAGGAGCCGAGGTCTCACCAAAAATTCAAGCACATTGAGCGGCGATACCGCCTCATCCGCGATTACCTCGAGAAGGATTACGTTGAGGTCAAGAGAGTCGACTCCTGCAGATAATGTGGCAGACCCACTTACAAAGCCGTTAGGCCAGCAGAAGATCGAAGCCCACCTTGAGAAGATGGGACTTAGACTTGTAGCCAATTGGCTTTAGGACAAGTGGAGAGATTGTTAGATATATGTGCCCTAGAAGCCAGAATTGGCTGACACTTGTAATACACTTCTAGGGGCAAAATTATAATTTTGACTATAATCAATAAAATGGGTTATTTTCTATCACATATGTGTATTTAGTGTCTGTGATACATCCTTTGAGTTAATGGTAATGATAATTCATATTTTCAAGAGTTGAAAATTTAAGACATGAATAATCATTATTAACTCATAAAATGCTTCCTGACCATAGGATCATCACGAGGATGGTGATTGATCCAGAAGGTTGGTGTACAATCGCTTCTCTTTAGTAGATGAGTCTTGAGTCTACGGTGTGGAGACACCAGAGCGAGAGTACAGGTACTCGTTAGAGAACGAGGGCACTGAGCGTGACCACCTCGAGTAGTCATTAGGAAGTCTACCTTCTCGTCAATGACTGACTCGATGCTGCAGTAGTGTGTCTGGATTCTTTGACCTGAGGTGCATCGACAGTTCACCTTGAGGGTGTTATAGTTTGACTACACCATTAACTCGGTCTCCTAGCCATATGGAAACCCTGAGGTGTATGTTGGCTATAGCATGTTCATTGTAGGAACTGGATTGCATCAAGATGGAATCTATCTACCTCGGTGGTAGAGGAGCAGCCCTATGATGATCATGAGAATCAAGTCCAGAAGCCCATGGCCATGGTAGAGTGAAATAATAGAAAGAGTTTCTATTTAGGTTTTCACATCGGACTTGAATCGAATGATTACATCATATGACAGAAACTAGGGTTTGACGAGTTCACCTTAACCCTAATCTGATCGGGGCTCAAGATAGAAGAACTTAATCACACAGGTAGCTGCACCAAGAGGTTTGCATTCAGCTCTGATGGGTTGCCACCATATACTGCTAGGTGTCACTGGTGGATTTTGGGAGCAATTAGAATGATTTAGATGATCGATCATTCTAGCTGTTCGAATCAGAAGAGTTCTGATCCATCGAAAGGAGTTTCGATGATGTCGATGATAGAGATCATGACATATCCCATTACCATACAGAACTGAACCTAACTGGGTCACACAAACAAGGGTTTGAATCTGGTGATCATCAATTGAACTGATCCAGTTCAATTGATCTGAATGAGATTCAATTAGGTTCAAGAAAATCGTGCTAGCACTCGATTGAACCTAACGTTCTTCTTTTACTATCATAAATAGTTGTCCTGACTGAGCCAAAGGAGTTTGTGCTCGATCAGAGGCCTTCACTTGGTCTGACTGGAGCCTGTCCAGGTCAGAAAAAGGGTTGTCTTATTTTGTAAGACAATACCTACCATTTTTGGTCACCTGCCATTTCTCATCCTTTGACTTTGGTCAAAAGTTGACCTTTGACTGGTCAAATGTTGACCATTGATACTTTGACTTTTGTCCACATGTCATGCACCTATTGGAGAGCTGGTGGGGCTTGTCCCCCTACCAGAACCTGGCAAGGAGGAGGGCTCACGCCACCCTTGGCGTGTGCCCAAGCAGGAGGCGCCCAGGAGTCCCTATTGGATAGGGACTCTATCTCCTTTTTGGATTTCGATTAGACTCCTCCTAAGAACCAACTTTGACTAGTCTTAGGCACCATCTAAGGAGGAATCCAAAGGACTCTATTCCCACCAATCAGATTTAGATTTGATTTCACAAAGGATTGTGATTAATTGGGAAGAAGAGGAGTTGGATAATGCATAGTCTATAAATAAGACCCTGCGCCTAACCCAAAGTTGAATAGAATTCTCTATGCCCCAAGGCTACCTCTCTCTTCCTCCTCCATGCCAAGTTCTTCTTCTCCCTCTCCTCTCCATGCTCAAGTAGTTTGGGATCTTAGTTGGTGCAATCCAGATGAGAGAAAGGCGACAGAAAGCTAGAAAGCTGCACTACTGCAAAGAACAACTGTTGATCTTCGAAAGGTATTTTGAAGATCCTCCAAATTAGATTCAGATCTAATTTTTGGAGATGTGATAGAGAAGAAGAGGATCTCCAGATCCAGTCCATGTGGATATCGATAGAGACCAACACTTGCATGGCTAGATGTAGAACCTTCTGCTGCTTACAGGATCATCATTAGATAATAGGATTACCCTACATCAAGGTAAATTTAATTTAATTTAATTTATCTAGATTTTATTTTTATTATTAGAATAATAAAAATCAGATCTAAAATATCCTAGATCTGATTTGGATCGAAGAAAATTTTTTTTAAAATATATCTCTTGATCCGATCAGATCTGAATGAACCTGGTCTGAGAATCAGGATTTTCTTTCATCACCAAGGGTCTTTATGCCCAAAATAAGAGGAAGGGGGTGGCTCTGGTGGAAGTTCGAAAAGGGAAAAGGTCGACGACCCAAGTTTCAAGGTTTTGGATGTCCTTGCAGTCACTTTTGAAGTCATTTTGGGCTTCGAGGTCCTTTCAATCACCGAGGGCAGCATCGGAGGTGTGGGTTCTCAGCTTCCCGCATCCTTGAGCCTCCCCGCAGGAGGACCAATGTCGGAGCCCTCCACTAAGAGGGAAAGAGGGGATGGAGATGATAAGAAGAAGAAGAAGGCCGCTATCGTGAAGGTGGTCTGTAAGGCTCATCTGGGTGGGTCAAGCAACAACGATAGTGATGATCTGGGGCAGACTCCTTTGGCAATCCAGACATCATCTGGGATCTGACCGACAAGTTTGTCCTACTCGGAGAGGTAGACCGCCTAGCCAACCTCAATCGGACGTAGTTCATCTGGGAGTTTCTCGAAATTTTTCTCAAGATAATCATCTTGCTGCATTTTTTTTCATTTTTTCCTCCCTTCTTTCCTTTGTCTTACCGTGACTCATCCATGGTAGTTGGGCCACCACATACTGGCCCACCTCAAAAGGGCAAATCGTCAGGAGGCAAAAGCACTGAAGGTCTAGGGGGACCTTTAAGCCGAGATCGATTACCTTTGGGGGAAGGTCATCGAGGCTGAGCGCCTCGCGGAGGAGAAGACAGTAAAAAATAAGAATCTCCGAGGAGCTTTTTGGAAGGAGGAGCTCATCTTGACTGGGCTCAAGGCCGCATTGGCCCTAGAGGAGGAGAAAAAGGAGGCCGAGATCAAGGTCGTTGAGCTAGAAGTTAGAATATCGAAGTCTATTTCAGAGTTGGCAGCTCGAGCCATGGAGAAGTTCAAGGCCTCTTTCGAAATGAAGGACTTAAATATCGCATTTGGTCAGAAGGCATTCATAAAGGGTTTCGAGCTCTATGAAGGTAGGGTGGTCCGAAAGTTTTCTGAGCTTGATCAAAGCTTTCTAGAAGAGGAGCCCGATGAAGAAGTGGGGCCGTCCGATGCTGCGGTCAACCCCTCTCCCGCCGAAGTGGTCTCAAATCCTTCGAGCCTACTGCTTAGGTGCCCGAGCCGATGTAGGAGCATAAGGTTATCTCCAAAGCACTGGTCAAACCCATTCTCGAGCCCGTGGCTATCCTTGGAGTGCCGAGCTCCTCTACTAGTTTCCCTTCGGAGGTCGAGGGCCTTTAGTAGTTATATTTTTTTTTTGCTTTATCCTATACTCAAAAAAATTTTAATTAAGAAAAGTAGAACTTCTTTCAATCAATATCTTAGAGTGCTTTTTGTGCATTGGATGTAGTCTCCCATTAATGCCAAGCCACTACCTTAGGGAATTCTTTTAAAATTGATAGTTTGAAAATTGAAGAAGAAAGTTCACCACTTGAGAAAGAAATTAAAAAAGATTGAAGATGAACTTCAAAAATCTAGAAAGAATGCATCGGAGGCGACAATTGAGGTTACCCATCTTCGTAAGCTGCATATAAAAGATTTCGCAAACTTCGCCATTAGAAAGGGTAGTTTTGAGAGGGAGTTAGTGGAGCTTAAGAAAAGTGCCAGCAATAAGTCTTGGACATTGATGGTGAAGGTTGACTCCCTCGAAGTCGAACTCCAGGCGGCGAAGAAGAAAATTCAGTTATTGGAGGAGAGTTCGCCATGGTCTTCTGATAAGATGCGATATGAGTGGGATTGATCGAAGAAGTTCTCTGCACTTCAAAAATAGTTGCATAATGCTGAGCTCACTTATGATACCTATCGACTGGGTTGGAGCTAGAGGATATCCAAGCTTGAGCAAAAGCTTCGTACTGTTAATAATGAAATGACCCAGCTCCAAAAATAACTCGATGACAGTCATCAATCCGGCACGAGCAGGGGATCAGAGTAGGTTGCCTCCTTGATGAGGACTTTGGGTGAGCTCTTGAAAGTGGTTGGGAGGGAGAAGGCCGAGGTTCAATGGCTAAAGATCTAGTTGTCGTGTGAGCAGCAAGCCGTTAAGGATACTGAGGCTAAGTCTAAAGTCCTAAGGAAGTAGCGGCAAGAGCATGAAGGCAAATTTGGATACATTAATAGAATGTGTATAGATAGCTTATACAAAAAGAGAGAGCTTGAGGAGGAGATCCTTAGATTAAAGCAAGTCCTGATGATGGCTGGCGCTAACAGCCCGAAATCTAAGGAATCCGGTCCATCTTAGGACTTCGATCTTTTTCCCTTCTTCTTTCTTTTCATGTAATTGGTCTTGCCGATCTTTATCTTTCTTGTAATGAACTTGTATTCTCACATGATCGGTCTTGCTGACCTTTATTTTGCTTGTAATGAACTTAATATTTGTAATAAAATGGTACCTTTTTCTCTATTGTCTTATATGGATTTGACACTAGTTAATGGCTCTGCTTTCTTCACCTCATTTTTCTTTGCTTTGTCTTCTAATGAGATGCTTGTTGTGGATACCGAGCTGGGGTCCCTTCTGTGAACTTGGATGGGACTCCCCCATTCATATTTGATGTAGCTATAGGGGGGATACATATAAGAGTCATCGGTATGGCTTTTCTCTTTCCTTCATTTTATATTAGTGAGGCCTTGGCTTCCCTCATGTTAGGATAAGGTTCTCTTATATTCCTTGCGCGATCGTAGGGGTATGTTAGGGCCATTGATGGGATCTCTCCCCTCATCTTATCTTTGTTTAACGAGTCCTTTGGCTTCATTCATGTTAGGTTGAGATTCTCCTCCTATTCCTATCGTGACCATAGGGACACATTAGGTCTGCTGGAAGGGCCTCTCCCCTTATCTCATCTTCTATTAATGAGGCTTTTAGCTTTATTCACATTTGGATGAGGTTCTCCTCCTATTCTTAATGTGACCGTAGGGGCACATTAGGACCTCTAGAAGGGCCTCTCCCCTCATCTCGTCTTAGATTAATGAGGCCTTTGGGTTTGCTCACATTAGGATGAGGTTCTCCTTCTATTTCTAACGTGGTTGTAGGGGCACATTAGTGTCGCTGGAAGGGCCTCTCTCCTCATCTCATCTTTAGATTAACAAGGCCTTCGGCTTTGCTCATGTTAGGATGAGGTTCTCCTCCTATTTCTAATATGATTGTAGGAGCACATTAGGGCTATTGGAAGGGCCTCTCTCCTTATCTCATCTTAGATTAACGAGACCTTCGACTTTGCTCATGTTAGGATGAGGTTCTCCTCCTATTCTTAACGTGGCTGTAGGGGCACATTAGGGCCACTGGAAAGGCCTCTCCCCTCATTTCATCTTAGATTAATGAGGCCTTTGGCTTTGTTCATGTTAGGATGAGGTTCTCCTCCTATTCTTAACGTAGCTGTCTTCATTGCACGGCTAAGTTCAGAAAGTCATTTTCCATCATTACAGATTCGTAACAAGGATCGGGATGTTAGAGTAGAAGAATTTTATTGCGATCAAGTCATCGATAATACATCCATAGGTTTTCCAAGTTTTACTATCAGGGTAGATCGGCTCCTCTGAGCTTCTTCACGTAATATGTCCCGGGCTGGACAACTTTCTTGATCTCATAGGGTCCCTCCCAATTTGGGGTGAGCTTTTTCTAATTTTGAGGCTAAGAAATGGCTGCTCTCCAAAGTACTAAGTTTCCCACTCTGAATACTTTGTCTTTGGCTCTGGAGTTGTAGTATCGAGCCATCCTTTGCCTGTACACAGCCATTCGGACTTGGGCCTCCTCTCATTTTTCCTCCAGCAGCTCAAGGTTAGCTTTGAGGTCTTGCAAATTGCATTTCTTATTGAAAGCCATGACTTGTGCCGATGGAAGTTTGAGCTTGACTGGGATAACCACCTCCATTCCAAAGGCCAAGGTGAATGATGTTTCTCCAGTTGGCAGTCTTTGAGTAATTCGGTATGCCCAGAGCATATGGTAGAGTTCATCCACCCAAGTCCCCCTTATTTTTTCAAGCCTTGCCTTAATACCCTGCAATAAGATCCTGTTGGTCACCTCTGCTTCACCATTTGCTTGTGGATGGGCCATTGATATAAATTTATGGAAGATGTTCAAATCCTCGTAGAACTTAGCAAACTTCATCCCAGCAAACTGTCACCCATTATCTATTACAAAGGTTTGGGGCAGGTCAAACCTACAAACAATCAACTTTCAGATAAAGTTTTGTACTTTAGCTTCAATAATTTTTGCTAGGGGTTTAGCTTCCACCCATTTGGTGAAGTAGTTGATCACCACTAAGAGAAATTTTCATTGTTCGGATGCCATCGGGAAGGGGCCAAGTATATCCATCCACCATTACGTAAATGGCCAAGGGGCACTAAAGGTTGTAAGCTTAGAGGCTTGTTACCTTTGTATTTTAACATATTCGACACAATCATGATGCATAGTTGGCTAATAATATTCTTATCGAAGTAGCTTGTGAGATAGGGATCTGGCACCCATATGGCTCCCACAGATTCCTTCATGCACTTTCTATAATTCAAAGTCAGCTTCAGAACGTTAGAGAAATTTCAAAAGTGGCAAGAAATACGATCTATTATACAGCTTACCCTCATACAGAATATATTGGAAGGTTGGTTTCTCAGCTTTCGAACTTCTTTTGGATCATAGAAGAGTGTCCCATCTTTGAGATAAGCGACCAATGGGTCGATCTAGCAGGGCTCATGGTCGATCTATATTGTAGACTGTGACTCTTCCATACTTGGGCATTTCAACACTTCAAAGTATACTTCTTTGGAAAGTTCGTTGGGGGCAAGTGTGGCTAGCTTTGATAGGAGGTCGGCTTTGCTATTCTTTGCCCTTGGAATTTGCTGAATGTCGAAGCTGTTGAAGGCTAAGGTTAGGCACTTTACTTTCTCGAGATACCTTGTCATACTTTCCTTCCGAGCTTCATAACTGCCATTGACTTGCCCGACTACCGATTGAGAATCGCTGTACACCTGAAGAAGGTCTGCTTCCAACTCCTTGGCTATCCATAGTTTTGTTATCAGAGCTTCATATTCAGCCCCATTGCTCATTGTAGGAAACTTAAAGCAGGGTGCATACTCGACGATGACCCTTTTGGGATTGACTAGGATCAGTCCAGCACTTGCACCGAAAGCATTGGAAGAGCCATCCACATACAAGGCCCAAAAACCTTCGGAAAGGTCCTTTCTTTCTTTGGGGGAGCTCGGCTGCAACCATGGAATGCTGATCTCATTCTGCTCAGGTTCGGCATCATCCGGGAACATGCATTCAATTATAAAATTGGTCAGTATCTAAGCTTTGATTGATGATCGAGGTTGATAGTTGATGTCGAACTCTATTAGCTCAATAGCCCACTTCGCTATTCTTCTAGTGGCATCTATTCGATGAAAAACTGCCTTGATTGGTTGATTAGTAAGGAGTGTTATGGTATGCTCCTGAAAGTAGGGCCAAAGTCTCCTAGCTGTAATCAAAAGAATGTAAGTTAATTTTTTTAATTTAGTATACCTAGTCTTTGCATCTCTCAAGACTCGACTCATGTAGTAGATCGATCATTGTACTTTTGCCTCTTCCTTGACTAGGACCGCTGCTAGGGCTGCAGGAGAGACTGCAAGGTATAGGAATAATTCTTCTCCAGGTTTGGGCTTTGCCAACACTGGGGGCAAATCAAGATAGCTCTTGAGTTTTTCAAATGCTTGTTGGTACTCTACCATCTAGTAGAAGTTGTTTGATTGCTTATGGACCTAGAAGAAGGGCACACATTGCTTAGCCAACTTCGAGACAAAGCAGTTTAATAATGCCACCTTTTCGATCAGATGCTGGACCTTCTTTATTGATTTTGGGGTGATCATCTTCTGGATAGCCTGAATCTTCTCCAGATTAGCTTCGATCTCCCACCTTGAGACCATGAACCCCAAGAATCTTCCTGAGGTCACTACGAAGGTGCATTTAGTCGGGTTCCACTTCTTCTTGTATCTTCGAAGGATGTTGAAGGTCTTTTCAAGATCGATAATGTGATTGGATGAGGTTCGGCTCTTGACAAGCATATCATCTATGTAAACTTTCATATTGCGGCCCATCTACTTCTTGAAGATCTTATCGATCAGGCATTGATAGGTTGCGACTGCATTTTTAAGCCTAAAGGGCATGACCCTGTAACAATAAAGACCATGGTCAGTAATAAAAGAATTTTCTCCTCATCCTCTGGTGCCATCTAGATTTAATTATAGCCAGAGAAGACATCCATAAAGGTGAGGAGCTCATGGCCCAAGGTTGCATCCACCAGCTGATCAATTCTAGGTAGGGGGTAGCTATCCTTTGGGCAAGCCTTGTTCAACTTCTTGAAGTCGATACACATTCTTCACTTGCCATTGGCCATCTTGACTAGGACCACATTGGAGATCCAACTTGGGTAGTGGACTTCTCAGATGAATCCAACTTTGAGGAGCTTATCCACTTCCTCCACTATTGCCTTTTGCCATTCTGGTGCATGCTCTCAAATTTTTTCTTTCACTGGCCTATACTTAGGATTGATGACCAACCGATGTTCCATGATTTCAACATCAATTCCTACCATGTTTGCTGGGACCCAGGCGAAGATGTCAGCATTCTTTCGTAAGAAGGCAATGAGCTGCTCTCGGACTTCATCTCCCAAGTTGGAGCCGATCTGCACCATATGCCCCATGCTTCCGTTATTCAGAGAGATGGTTACAAGATCTTCCATGGGCTCACCCCGCTCCTGTCGTGGACATCTAGCCCATCAATTAGGCAAGGGTCGGGATGGCTTCCCTTTTGTAAGATGATGGAGTAATAGTGCCTTGCCAAGGCCTGATCTTCTTTGATCTCTCTGATTCCATAACTTATCGAAAACTTCACCTTCAAGTAGTAGATCAACACCACAGCCTAGAATGTGTTTAGACCTGATCGACCGAGAATTGCATTATAGGCTGATGGAGCCTTCACTACCAGAAAGTCGATCTATGCTTTGGCTTGCTTTAGGTATTGCTCTGCAGCCATAGTTTGTATTATTATTCCTTCAACTGGCATAGCATCACTAGTGAAGCCCACCAACGGGGAGTTCATAGGTCCCAGGTGGTTATTGAGTATAGATATCTTAGTAAAAGCATCATAAAATAAGATATCGATAGAGCTTTTATTATTTACTAAAATGTGGCATACATCATAGTCAGCAATATTTAAAGAGATTACAACTGCATCGTTGTGCAGGAACAGAACTCCTTGCACATCTTCATCAGTGAAAGCTATGGGCTCCTCAGTTCTACTCATTTTAGGCAACCCACGGACCCATCGACCTTCTCTTATCAAAGTCCCTCAAAGATGGTATTGATGATGTCGAGGGGTGGCCGATCTCTTGGTTGCTCCTCCCTCCTCGACGGCTCTGGTTGTGGTAGCATCCTTGGCTGAACTTCCCTCATCTCTGATCGGCATCTCAAAAATCAACCCAACCGACCCTACCTGATGAGCTTCTTAATCTCGTCTTAGAGCTGAATGCATTCTTTAGTATTATGATCATGGTCATGATCGTAGAGGCAGTACTTGTTAGGATTGTGCTTGTCGGGATGAGTGTGCATCCTCTCTAGCCTTGGTAGTTGCTCCTTGATCTCTATCAGAACTTGGATTTTTAGAGCATTGAGGGAGGTGTAGTTGTGGAACCTTCTGAGGGGAGCCTCGTCGTGCCCTTCTGTTAGGGCATCTTTGATGATGAGCTCGAGAGGGAGTCTGAGCTCGTCTATGCTCAGGAGGAGTTCACGAGTGTGGTCAAACTTCATTCGGCTTTTCTTCAACTGGGAGCTTGCTAGATTTGCCCACCTGCCACTCTTTGATGGCTTCCTCGTTCTTTAGTTTAAAGGCCTCCTTAGCACGAGCATAACCTTTAGCCCAAGCTAGCAAATCAGCAAAATTTTTAACGTACTTCTTCTTTAGAAAGAACAGCAAATCATTCTTCTGAAGGCTGCCCTTAAGCGTGGCCATGGCAACCGACTGGTCTAAATTTTGGACCTCTAGTATAGCAGCATTGAAGTGATTGACATAAGCTTGGATGGTCTTCCCTTCCTATTGCTTGATGTTAATGATGGAATTCGAGCCTCGCCTTGGACGTCAGCTGCTGACAAAATGGGCCACGAACTGGTGGCTCATTTGATCGAAGAAGAAGATCGTACTTAGCTTTAGTATTGAGTACCAATTTCTCGCTACTTTCTTTAAAGTAGAAGGAAAAGCTTGACATAGAATGACGTTCGGTGCACTATGGAGCAGCATCATAGTCTGAAAGTCCTCTAGATGGTCAATCAAATCAGTAGTCCCATTATAGCTTTCGAATTAAGGAAGCTTGAAGTTTGGCGAGATCGGTTCCTGCATGATTCTCTAGGAGAAAGGAGGATCAGTATGGATGTTATCATGGTTACCTGAGAAAGCATAGTGGAGCTCTTCAATCCATTGATCCATTTTTTGGAGTTTTCGATCAAGGGTTTGATCTCGATCCTAGATCTCAGAGGGTTTCCAACTATAGATAGAAAAGGTCTCCTCTGGAGAAGAGTCATGATCAGAATAGGGGCTCTCTGCTCTCTGTTTCTCCTTTTTGGAGGCGATGGATTTGCTGACCTAAGTATGCCTCCTTGGAATCGATTCTTGACATCTTGATGGGGGGTTCTCAGGTCGGACTACTGTCAAAGGCTATTGCATGGCCTGCACCATATCAGTGAGGCCCTAGACTTGTTGCATCAATAGGTTGAACTACTCTGGATCCACCATTATTCTTGGTGGAGGAGGTTGCGGTGTCGATGAGGTAGACAGATTTGGCTCAGATCTGACGGTAAAGGCGGTGGATCTTTGAGTGGTCATCTTCCTCGGAGGCATTTTAAGGCCAAGGGAGAGAATGAAGATGATCCTTGAAGAAGAAAGCTCACAGAATCGACTGAGCACTCCATTTAGAACAAGAGCTCAGGGGTCCCTTCCTCTAGTGCCAATTCTATTGGTGCAAAATCTGATTGATGCCAGAATTAATATCGGACTCGGAGAGGATGAGGTCATCATTGGTGACCTACAAAATAAGTCTCACCCAGAGTTGGGGGTGGTGGCTCTGGCAAGACCCTCCAACGATCAAGTCAGCTCTTTCGGCCAACAAAAATGGAGTGCCCAAGAAAGAAAGTGGTAGAGTGTCAAGAAGGAGAAGAGAGCTCTAGGAAGAAGGCGTATCTAGAGGATCTCTTAAATAGATGGAGCTTGTAACAAACTGATAGTGATAGCTACAATAGCCTGGTAGTGGGTCATTCAAGACCATGTAAAGTTTGTTATAAAAGGTAGTGTCTATTGTCGCAACATGCCAGCCTTTTGTGAACTGACAGTTAAAGTTCGGATAGAATAGCTGATTGCAGTCATGGATGGTCAAAAATAAAATCTAACTCAAACTATATATAGGATGAATCAGGGCCGAATCCATAGAGATCATGTTAATTACATTTAAATTATAAATTAAAAGTGATTAGGATTAATTAAAAATTGATTAATTAAAAAGGCTACATAAATTAATTAAGAAAGTAAATTATATAGCAAATTAATTAAAGAGAAGTTGCAGGTATGGGGATGGATTCTCAGGATCTCAATTGATCACTTATTTGATAGTTGGTATTCTTTTTAATATGTGTTAATTGATATCTAATCAATAAAGATATAATCTATCTTAGAGAGCACAGTTTGTACCCTTAGATCATAGCTCGTCACTTAAAGTTATAGACTAGTCTAAATTGATTTAAATAAAAAAAAATTAATCTAAATATAATTTATCCCAAGAGCACGAACCATATCTGTTGATGCAGAAACTGATCGTCATCGAAATCTGCTGGAGTGGAGGCCGATGAGGTCGCCGTTGGAGACCTACAAAATAAAGTTTCATCCGGAGTCGGTGGGGGGTGGCTCCGGCAGGACCCTCCGACGATCAAGTCAGCTCTGGCCAACAAGAAAGGAGTGCTTGGGAATGAGTTCCGAAGCTTGGAGAGGAAGAGGAGAGCTTAGAGATCAGAGATTAGCATATCTGGAGGATCCTTTTTATAGCAGAGCTTGAATGTGACAGCTGCAGCCACGTGCTGGTGGGCCGCTCGAGGTTCGACGGAGTCAGTCTCTCGGGAAGGTGCCGTCTGCGGTGGGTTGATGGTGACAGCCATTGCTGCCTGAGAGTGGGTTGCTATCGCTTGCGGTGGACTGATTGTGATGGCTACAGAGCCAGCCGAATGAAGGGTTGAAGGCCTTCATCGTATGCCCATTTTGGAGGAGTTCGGACTCCCGAAGAGGAAGCTTGGAAAGAGTTCAACTCCTATAGGCATCTGGCTGGAGCTAGGGCTTGGCCCCTGGGGAGTTCGGTAGGAGCTCGGTCGACCGAAGGAGGTGTCAGGGAGGAGTCTGGCTCCTAAAGAAGTCCATCTGAAGGATGTCTGGGGTGAGTCCAGCTCCTGAAGAAGTCCATCCGAAGGGTGTCTGGGATGAGTCCAGCTCCCGAAAAAATTCGGCCGGAGAGGAAGCTTGGAGGGAGTTTGGACTCCCGAAGAGGAAGCTTGGAAAGAGTTCGGCTCTTGCGAGAGTCTGACTGAAGCTTGGCGGTTGAGTTCGGTTAGAGCCCGACTACTGGGAGTCCAAGGAGCTTGGCCGCTAAGTAGCTCGACCGACTGAAGGGGTTCATGTTAGATATATGTGCCCTAGAAGCCAGAATTGGCTGACACTTGTAATACACTTCTAGGGGTAAAATTATAATTTTGACTATAATCAAATAAAATGGGTTATTTTCTATCACATATGTGTATTTAGTGTCTGTGATACATCCTTTGAGTTAATGGTAATGATAATTCATATTTTCAAGAGTTGAAAATTTAAGACATGAATAATCATTATTAACTCATAAACAGCTCCTGACCATAGGATCATCACGAGGATGGTGATTGATCCGGAAGGTTGGTGTACGATCGCTTCTCTTTAGTAGATGAGTCTTGAGTCTACGGTGTGGAGACACCGAAGCGAGAGTATAGGTACTCGTTAAAGAACGAGGGCACTGAGCGTGACCACCTCGAGTAGTCATTAGGAAGTCTACCTTCTCGTCAATGACTGACTCGATGCTGCAGTAGTGTGTCTGGTTCTTTGACCTGAGATGCATCGGACAGTTCACCTTGAGGGTGTTATAGTTTGACTACACCATTACTCGATCTCCTAGCCATATGGAACCCTGAGGTGTATGTTGGCTATAGCATGTTCATTGTAGGAACTGGATTGCATCAAGATGGAATCTATCTACCTCGGTGGTAGAGGAGCAGCCCTATGATGATCATGAGAATCAAGTCCAGAAATCCATGGCCATGGTAGAGTGAAATAATAGAAAGAGTTTCTATTTAGATTTTCACATTGGACTCGAATCGAATGATTACATCATATGACAGAGACTAGGGTTTGACGAGTTCACCTTAACCCTAATCTGATCGGGGCTCAAGATAGAAGAACTTAATCACACAGGTAGCTGCACCAAGAGGTTCGCATTCAGCTCTGATGGGTTGCCACCATATACTGCTAGGTGTCACTGGTGGATTTTGGGAGCAATTAGAATGATTTAGATGATCGATCATTCTAGCTGTTCGAATCAGAAGAGTTCTGATCCATCGAAAGGAGTTTCGATGATGTCGATGATAGAGATCATGACATATCCCATTACCATACAGAACTGAACCTAACTGGGTCACACAAACAAGGGTTTGAATCTGGTGATCATCAATTGAACTGATCTAGTTCAATTGATCTGAATGAGATTCAATTAGGTTCAAGGAAATCGTGCTAGCACTCGATTGAACCTAACGTTCTTCTTTTACTATCATAAATAAGTTGTCCTGACTGAGCCAAAGGAGTTTGTGCTCAATCAGAGGCCTTCATATGGTCTGACTGGAGGTTGTCCAAGTCAGAAAAGGTTGTCTTATTTTGTAAGACATTACCTGCCATTTTTGGTCACCTGCCATTTCTTGTTCTTTGACTTTGGTCAAAAGTCTACCTTTGACTGGTCAAACGTTGACCATTGACACTTTGACTTTTGACCACATGTCATGCACCTATTGGAGAGCTGGTGGGGGCCTTGTCCCCCTGCCAGAACCTGGCAAGGAGAAGGGCGCACGCCAAGGGTGGCGTGAGCCCAAGTTAGGAGGCGCCTAGGAGTCCTTGTTGGACAAGGACTCCATCTCCCTTTTGGATTCCAATTCAGAGTTCTACTAAGAATCCAAGTTTGACTGGTCTTAGGCACCCTCTAAGGAGGAATCCAGGGGACTCTATTCCAACCAATCAGATTTAGATCTGATTTCACAAAGGGTTGTGATTGGTTGGAGAAGGAAGAGGAGTTGGATCACAAGAGGTCTATAAATAAGACCCTGCGCCCAACCCTAATTCTAAGTGAAAGAGAGATTTCCCACGCCCCAAGGCTGCCTCTCCCCTCCTTCTCCATGCCATAGTCTCTTCTCCCCTTGCTCTCCACGTCCAAAAGTGTTTTGGATTTAGGTTGGTGCGATTCAGATCAAGGAAAGGCGATCAAAAGCAAGAAGGCTGCGCTGCTGCAAAAGGACGACTGCAGATCTTCAAAAGAGTTTTGAAGATCCTCCAGATCAGATCCAGATCTAATTTTTGGAGGTGTGATAGAGAAGAAGAGGATCTCTAGATCCAACCCGAGTGGATACCGGTAGAGGCCAGGCGCTTGCGTGGCTAGATCCAGAACCTTCCGCTGCAATCAGGATCATCTACAGGGTAATAGGATTACCCAAATCAGGTAAATTAAATTTGATTTAATTTATCTTATTTTATTTTATTTATTAAAATAATAAGAATCAGATCTGAAATATATCAAGATCTGATTGAGATCAAGAGAAAATTTTTGAAATATATCTCTTGATCTGATCAGATCTGGACGAACCTGGACCGGGAAATCAGGATTTCCCTTCAACTGGTATCAGAGCCATGGTTCTAAATTATTTAGATCTGATTTTAAATTTTATTTTAATTAGAAAATAAAGTGATTTCAGATGTCACATGAGATGTGATCAGATCTGAAATCAGAAAAAATTAAAATTAAATGATTTGGATCTAAGATTATGAAGATATGCATGACTAGTTCTAAGAATAGAATAGTTCTATAGAATAGTTTTGCATGTTTTGATTTAATCTGATTAAATCATATTTTAGATCTATTTATTTACTATTTTTTGATATTATAAGTGTTATAATAACATCTAAAAAATAGCAAATAAAAATTATTTAATTTTAAATATCATATGAGATATGATTGATGCATGTCTAGACTAGTTGTAGAATAGTTCTACATAATTGTCTAGATTAGAATTTATTTTGATTAGATCAATTTAAATCTAATTTTTTAGATTATTATGAGATAATTTAGATCTGAAAATATGCATGATTTGATACATGAGATGTATGCAAAATATGCCATGATTAGATCTAAATTTGTATATGAGATATATGATATAGATCTAATAACTGTTTTGTAGTATTTACATGTTCCTGATTAAGGCGTTCCTCTTGGCCGTCCGGATCATAAGAACGAAGAAGGGTTTAAAGGCCCTCTCTTTCCATTCGATGGGGTGTTCTTATGACGTGTAGGGGTGCTGCGTGTTCGTCCTTAATCAGAAACCCAAAACTTACTTTCTGCAAAACCCTAGATCCTGAAACCCTAGGATTTATTGTGCATATTTTGTTTATGAACCCTACTTAATTAAGAATTAAGTTTATGGAAATATTAATTAGGTCTAAAATTGAGAATTTCAGATCTAAGACATATTCATAATACTGGGTTCGGGCTTGGGTAGCTCAATTAGGTCTAAGCGGTTGATCAAACCGAATCAAGAGTTGGTTAGATGGGATCAACAATGCTTAAATTGACCAGCCTAATAGGATTAAGTCTGGGTCAAGATCGAGTCACGATCAAGCAAGACCTAATTAGGCTCAGAGGTTAGAGTCTGGATTGTAGGCTAACCCAATTGGTTCTGACTCAATAATTTGGTGTCTAAGGTAAGTTTGGCACATACGACCGACTGGTTTTTAATTGGAAGCTACTCGACCTGAATGCATTCTTGTACGAGTTAATGGCATATTCCTTCCACCGGTCTCACTTACCTGGCCATATCTGTTGACACAGTTCTGATCTGAGGTGGTCAATAATCCGAGCTAACCCATGCCACTAGGTTAGTCATAATTGTTATGACTAAGCCAAGTCTAGTTTAATGAGACCTGAATCAATTCTCCCTAAGAAAAGATTAAGTCTGAGGTCTTCCACCATTGTAGATGTGCGGGCCCTTCCCGGGGTTGATTGTTCTCGGCTGGATACAGTGGCTCAGTTGCACCGGGAAGATGCAACCATGTCTATTAGGCATTGGATGCTATGGGCTGGAGGATGAGTTGGGCTCAATATTTCGGATACGGTGAGAGACTCAATTAGGAACCCAGTCTATGCAAATGGTGGGTCTGACTTAACTAAGGAGTGGATCAATATTTCCGGATACGGTGAGATTCATGAATTAGAGACCAAGTTTGGGTGCACCATGATTAGAGAATCATTGAACAAGAGTTGTTCACTCATTGGCTAACCCATCACCAATAACTGTTAGGTGAGGTGATGAGTCAGTTGGTGAGACCGCACCACCCACTAGAAATCATTAATCATGGAGATTTTTCGCATCTCTACAGAGGGAGTGTAGGGATCCGAGAAAATAGTGGGAGCTAATTTGTTTAAAAATAAAATCCCTAAATAAATTGGTCAAGTCAAAATTACAGTATCTAACTAGAATCTTTGACTCTCTACAGAAAAATGTCTGCGTCCAACCCATTGGCACGTATCCTGGACACACATAGACTGACTGGACCCAATTATAAAGATTGGCTCAGGAACTACAAAATTATTTTGGGTTCAGAGAAGTTAACCACATGTTTTGGACCAGGACCCTCCCACCTTACCAGCCTCGTCCATCCACTGAACAGAGAGCGTCTCTGGAAAAATGGATAGACGAAGATAATAAGGCCAGATATTACATGTTGGGCTCGATGTCTGATGAGCTCCAGCGCCAACATGAAGATATCGGGACTGCTCGCCAAATGTTGGCTCACCTGCAGGAGATGTTTGGTGAACAGAGTCGCGCAGCCAAATATCAAGTCACGAAATGACTTTTTAAGGCTAAGATGCGTGATGGGCAGTCAGTCCAAGATCACTGTCTGACAATGATCAAGGACATGGAAGAGCTTGAGAAGCTCGGTGTGAAGTTAGACTTGGATCTGCAGAACGATATTATTCTGCAATCCTTGACTGATGCATATGGGCAATTCATCATGAATTACCACATGCATAAACTTCAAAATTCCTTGGCCGAAGTTAATGAATATGCTGGTTACCGCTGAGCTTTCTATGAAAGGTTCTAAAGGCTCAGTTCTTGCTATGGAACGGACTTCTTCCAAAAGAAAGTCTTATGGAAAGAAAAAGAAGTCTGTGAAAAAGCAAAAGGTGGAAGGATCAAAGAAGAAGAAGGCAGAACCGAAGAAGAAGGCCGATGGCAAAGGAAAGTGTTTCCATTGCAACAGCGACGGCCATTGGAAGCGGAACTGCCCTACTTACCTGGCCACCCTGAAGAACAAGAAGGAAGGTCCTTCTGGAGGTATGCTCGTTATTGAGTCTAACCTTACGGTTTCTTCTGCATCCAGTTGGGTGCTTGACTCTGGTTCTAGTGCTCATCTGTGCACTTCCTATGCAGGGTCTTGAGGATAGCAGGAGGCTGAGGGATGGAGACATGATCCTACGCATCGGTAATGGAGCAAGAGTTGCTGCAGTAGCCGTGGGAACATACCCTCTTCGATTACCATCTGGTTTAGACTTAGTTTTGAAAGACTGTTATTATGTGCCTGCAGCTAGCAGGAATTTGATTTCTGTTTCATGCTTAGCACAAGAAGGCTATGTGATTACCTTCTTTAAGGACCATTGTAACATTCTTTATGAAAGAAATAAAATTGCAAATGGTTTTCCTTATTAATGGTCTTTATCAGCTACATATTGATGTACCTGTTCTAACTATCGAGCAAAACGTGAATGCCAAACGACCTAGGGATAGTCCAAACGACAGATATCTATGGCACCTGAGATTAGGTCATATAGCAGAAGATAGGATCAACAAATTGGAGAAAAATGGGCTATTGAGTCCATTGACTTTTGAGTCATATCCAACTTGTGAATCTTGTCTTCAAGGCAAAATGACTAAACTCCCTTTTGTTGGACATGGGGAGAGGGCCACAGATCTCCTTGCCCTAGTACATACTGATGTGTGCGGCCCATTTGATGTGCCGGCTAGAGGCAATTTTGTCTACTTCATTACCTTTACCGATGATCTGTCTAGGTATGGGTATGTGTATCTTATGAGACACAAGTCTGAAGCTTTTGAAAAGTTCAAAGAATTCAGACATGAAGTAGAAAAACAAACTGGAAAACCCATTAAGGTTCTTCGATCAGATCGAGGAGGTGAATACCTTAGCCGGGAATTCCTAGACTATCTTAAGGAAAATGGCATAGTCTCTCAATGGACTCCACCAGGAACACCTCAACTCAACGGGGTTTCAGAATGGAGAAATCGGACTCTATTGGATATGGTTCGATCCATGATGAGCTTCACAGACCTCCCTGATTTTCTTTGGGGACATTCATTGTTAACTTCAATTCTATCTACTGAATAGGGTTCCCTCTAAAACCGTTCCTACCACACCGTATGAGATATGGCACGGTAAGAAACCAAGTCTGAGTCATCTCAGAATTTGGGGTTGTCCGGCTCATGTCAAAAGACAACAAGCGGACAAGTTAGAGTTTAGGTCCTTTAGAGCTCGATTCATAGGATATCCTAAAGAGTCATTAGGATACTATTTCTACATTCCAGAAGACCACAATGTGATTGTGAGTCGACATGCCATCTTTCTTGAAAAATAGTTTATTCAAGATAGCGGCATTGGAAAGCAGATTAAGCTTGATGAGAAAGTCTCACAAGTACAACGAGCTAAGGACCAATTGGAACCAAATCAGGTTGAGCCAATAAGAACACTACCTCCTCCACCTCGTAGATCGGAAAGAGTTTTCCCGTCCCCCTGAAAGATACTTAGGTATTATTTCAGAGGAATGTAGAGGAAATGTTCCTCATAGGTAATGGTGCTCATGGTGATGATCCCAAAACCTACAACGAGGCGATATCAGATATCGACTCCGAGAAATGGCTTAGAGGCAATGCAGTCAGAAATTGACTCGATGCACTCAAACCAAGTCTGGACCTTGGTAGATCCACCAGAAGGTATAGTACCTATTGGGTGTAAATGGATCTTCAAGAGAAAGATTGGTGCAGATGGGAATGTGGAGACATTCAAGGCTAGACTAGTGGCAAAAGGTTATAGTCAACGCGAAGGCATTGACTATCAGGATACCTTTTCCCCAGTAGCTATGCTAAAATCCATCCGCACATTGCTTGCCTGTTGCAGCCTATTTCGATTATGAAATATGGCAAATGGACGTGAAAACGGCATTCCTTAAATGGATATCTTGAGGAAGATATCTATATGGAACAGCCGCTAGGTTTCACATCCAGTGATACTGATCACAAGGTTTGCAAGCTGCAAAGGTCCATATATGGACTTAAGCAAGCATCTCGGAGCTGGAACACTCGTTTCAATGATGTGATCAAAAAGTTTGGTTTCATCAAAAATGAAGAGGAACCATGTGTTTTCAAAAGGTCAGTGGGAGCGCTGTTGTCTTCCTCGTATTGTACGTGGATGACATCCTCCTTATTGGGAATGATATTCCCATGTTGACATCAGTCAAGATGTGGTTGTCCAAGGAATTCTCCATGAAAGACCTAGGTGAAGCATCCTTTATTCTAGGAATTAAGGTCTATAGGGATAGACCGAATAGGATGCTAGGACTTTCACAGAAGATGTACATAGAGGAAGTACTAAAGAGGTTTAGTATGGAAAACTCTAAGAGGGGATTAATACCCTTCAGACATGGTATTCATCTTTCCAAGAAGATGTGCCCCAGCACACCTGAGGAAATAGAACGCATGAGCAAGATCCCTTATGCTTCTGCAATAGGGAGCCTCATGTATGCCATGCTATGTACACGACCTGATATAGCCCATGCTGTGAGTGTCACAAGCAGATATCAGTCAAATCCAGGTGAAGAACACTGGACTTCTGTGAAATGTATCCTTAAGTACTTGAGAAGAACTAAGGATATGATGTTGGTCTTTGGTAACGGAGAACTCCAAGTTCAGGGATACACAGACTCGGACTTCATGTCCGATATAGATGATCGAAAGTCGACATCTGGAAGTCTGTTTGTGTGCAATGGTGGAGCTGTCAGCTGGAAGAGTTCCAAGCAAACTGTGATAGCAGATTCCACCATGGAAGCAGAATATATCGCTGCATCAGAGGCTGCAAAGGAAGCATTCTGGTACAAGAAGTTTGCTGCAGAAATTGGAGTAATGCCATCAGATGCCATTCCTCTTTACTGCGACAACAATGGCGCCATAGCCCTTGCTAAGGAGCCGAGGTCTCACCAGAAAGTCCAAGCACATTGAGCGGCGATACCATCTCATCCGCGATTACCTTGAGAAAGGTTACGTTGAGGTCAAGAGAGTCAACTCCGCAGATAATGTGGCAGACCCACTTACAAAGCCGTTGGGCCAGCAGAAGATCGAAGCCCACCTTGAGAAGATGGGACTTAGACTTGTAGCCAATTGGCTTTAGGACAAGTGGGAGATTGTTAGATATATGTGCCCTAGAAGCCAGAATTGGCTGACACTTGTAATACACTTCTAGGGGCAAAATTATAATTTTGACTATAATTAATAAAATGGGTTATTTTCTATCACATATGTGTATTTAGTGTCTGTGATACATCCTTTGAGTTAATGGTAATGATAATTCATATTTTCAAGAGTTGAAAATTTAAGACATGAATAATCATTATTAACTCATAAACATGCTCCCGACCATAGGATCATCACGAGGATGGTGATTGATCCGGAAGGTTGGTGTACAATCGCTTCTCTTTAGTAGATGAGTCTTGAGTCTACGGTGTGGAGACACCGGAGCGAGAGTACAGGTACTCGTTAGAGAACGAGGGCACTGAGCGTGACCACCTCGAGTAGTCATTAGGAAGTCTACCTTCTCGTCAATGACTGACTCGATGCTGCAGTAGTGTGTCTGGTTCTTTGACCTGAGATGCATCGGCAGTTCACCTTGAGGGTGTTATAGTTTGACTACACCATTACTCGGTCTCCTAGCCATATGGAACCCTGAGGTGTATGTTGGCTATAGCATGTTCATTGTAGGAACTGGATTGCATCAAGATGGGAATCTATCTACCTCGGTGGTAGAGGAGTAGCCCTATGATGATCATGAGAATCAAGTCCAGAAAGCCCATGGCCATGGTAGAGTGAAATAATAGAAAGAGTTTCTATTTAGATTTTCACATTGGACTCGAATCGAATGATTACATCATATGACAGAGACTAGGGTTTGACGAGTTCACCTTAACCCTAATCTGATCGGGGCTCAAGATAGAAGAACTTAATCACACAGGTAGCTGCACCAAGAGGTTCGCATTCAGCTCTGATGGGTTGCCACCATATACTGCTAGGTGTCACTACTGTTACTAGTGGAATTTTGGGAGCAATTATGAAATGATTTAGATGATCGATCATTCTAGCTGTTCCGATATCAGAAGAGTTCCTGATCCATCGAAAGGAGTTTCGATGAATGTCTATGATAAGATCATGACATATCCGATTAACCATTAACAGAACTGAACCTAACTGGGTCACACAACAAGGGTTTTGATGCTGGTGATCATCAATTGAACTGATCTAGTTCAAATTGATCTGAATGAGTTCAATTAGGTTTCAAGGAAAAATCGTGCTAGCACTCGATTGACCTTAAACGTTCCTTTCTTTTACTATCATAATAAGTTGTCCTGATGAGCAAAGGATTTTTGTGCTCAATCAGAGGCTTCCATATAGGTCTGACTGGAGGTTGTCCAGGTCAAGAATAGGTTGTTCTTTATTTTGTAAGACATTACCTGCCATTTTTGGTCACCTGCCATTTTGTTCCTTTGACTTTGGTCACAAGTCTACCTGATTGTCCAACGTTGACCATTGACCCTTTGACTTTTGACCACATGTCATGCACCTATTGGAGAGCTGGTGGGGGCTTGTCCGCCCTGCCAGAACCTGGCAAGGAAGAAGGGCGCACGCCAGGGTGCGTGAGCCCAAGTAGGAGGTGGCCTAGGAGTCTTGTTGACAAGGGACTCCACTCCCTTTATTGGATTCCAATCAGAAGTCCTAAAACTAAGAATCCAGTTTGACTGGTCTTTTTAGGCGCCTCTAAGGAGGCTCCAGGGGTCTCTATTCCAACCAATCAGATTTAGATCTAATTTCACAAAGGGTTGTGATTGGTTGAGAGAAAGAGGAGTTGGATCACAAAGAGGTTATAAATAAGACCCTGCGCCCAACCCTAAATTCTAAAGTGAAAGAGAGATTTCCCATGCCCCAGGCTGCCTCTCCACTCCTTCTTCCACGCCATAGTCCCCTCTTCTCCCCTTGCTCTCCACGTCCAAAAGTTTGTTTTTGGATTTAGGTTGGGTGCGAATTCCAGATCAAGGAAAGGCGATCAAAAGCAAAAGGTGCGCTGCTTACAAAGGACGACTGCGTCTTCAAAAGAGTTTTTGAAGATCCTCCCAGAATCAGATCCAGATCTGGATTTTTGGAGGTGTGATAGAGAAGAAGAGGATTCCAGATCCAACCCGAGTGGATTCTGGTAGACGGGCCAGGGCGCTTGGTAGCTAAAGAATCAGAACCTTCAAACGCTGCAATCAGGATCATCTTACAGGGTATAGGATTACCCAAATCAGGTAAATTAAATTTGATTTAATTTATCTTGTTTTATTTTATTTATTAAAATAATAAGAATTAGATCTGAAATATATCAAGATCTGATTGAGATTAAGAGAAAATTTTTGAAATATATCTCTTGATCTAATCAGATTTGGACGAACCTGGACCGGGAAACCAGGATTTTCCTTCAGCATCATAGATGTGGTTGTCCAAGAATTCTTCCCATGGAAAGACCTAGGTGAAGCATCGTTTTATTCTAGGAATTAAGGTCTATAGGGATAGACCGAATAGGATGCTAGGACTTTCATAGAAAATGTACATAGAGGAAGTACTAAAGAGGTTTAGTATGGAAAACTCTTAGAGGGGATTAATACCCTTCAGACATGGTATTCATCTTTCCAAGAAGATGTGCCCCAGCACACCTGAGGGAAATAGAACGCATGAGCAAGATTCCTTATGCTTCTTAATAGGGAGCCTCAATGTAATGCCATGCATGTACACGACCCTATATAGCCCATGCTGTGAGTGTCACAAGCAGATATCAGTCAAATCCAGGTGAAGAACACTGGACTTTTCTTTGTGAAAATGATCCTTAAGTACTGTGAGAAGAATAAGGATAATGAATGTGGTCTTTGGTAACCGGAGGAACTCCAAGTTCAAAGGATCCACAGAAACTGGACTTCAATGTCTGATATATGATTGATCGAAGTCGACAACTCTGGAGTCTGTTTGTGTGCAATGGTGGAGCTGTCAGCTGGAAAGACCGTTCCAAGCAAACTGTGACTAAGCTAGATTCCATCATGGAAGCAGAATACTATAGCTTGCATCAGCTAGGGCCTGCAAAAGGAAGCAATTCTGGTACAAAAAGTTTGCTGCAGAAATTGAGTTAAATGCCATCAGATGCATTCCTCTTTACTGGCGACAATAATGGTGCCCTAGCCCTTGCTAAGGAGGCCGAGGTCTCAACCAGAAGTCCAAGCATATTGAGCGGCGTATATCATCTCATCGCGATTACCTGAGATAAGGTTTAGTTGAGGTCAAGAGAGTCAACTCCGCAGATAGATGTGGCAGAGCACTTACAAAAGCCGTTGGGCAGCAGAAGAATCGAAGCCCCAAACCTTGAGAAGTGGACTTAGAACTTGTGCCATTGGCTTAGGGACAAGTGGGAGATTGTTAGATATATGTGCCCTAGAACACCAGAATTGGGTTGAACTTTGTAATACACTTCTGGGGCAAATTTGGTAATTTTGACTATAATCAAATAAATAGGTTTATTTTCCTAATCACATATGTTGTATTTAGTAGTATGTGATACATCCTTTGAGTTAAATGGTAATTGATAATTATATTTTCAAGAGTTGAAAATTTAAGACATGAATAATCATTATTAACTGCATAACAGCTCCTGACCATAAGGATCATCAACGAGGATGGTGATTGATCCGGAAGGTTTGGTGTACGATGCTTCTTTTAGTAGATGAGTCTTGAGTCTACGGTGTGGAGACACCGGAGCGAGAGTACATGTACTCGTTAGAGAACCAGGGCACTGAGCGTGTACCAACTCGAGTAGTCCATAGGAAGTCTAACCTTCTCGTCATGACTGACTCGTGTTGTCAGTAAGTGTGGTCTGGTTCTTTGATCCATAGATGTCACGGCAGTTCACCTTGAGGGTGTTATTAGTTTGACTACACCATTACTACTACGGTCTCTAGGCATAATTGGAACCTGAGGTGTATAATGTGGCTATAAGCATTTTCATTGTAGGAATTGATTGCATCAAGATGGAATCTATCTACCTCGGTGGGTTAGAGGAGTAGCCCTATGATGATCATGAGAATCAAGTCAGAAAATCCATGGCCATGGTAGAGTGAAATAATGAAAGAGTTTTCTATTTAGATTTTCACATTGGACTCGAATCGAATGATTACATCATATGACAGAGACTAAGGGTTTGACGAGTTTCACCTTAACCTAATCTGATCGGGGCTAAATAGAAGAACTGAATCAAACAGGTTAGTGCCCAAGAGGTTCGCATTTCGCTCTTGAATGGATTTGCCTACCATATACTGCTAGGTGTACTGGTTGAAATTTTGGGCGCCATTAGAATGATTTTAGATTGATCGATCAATCTAGCTGTTCGAATCCAGAAGAGTTCTGATCCATCGAAAAGGAGTTTCGATGATTGTCTTATGATAGAGATCATGACATATGCCATACCATACAGACTGAATCCTAACTGGGTCACACAAAATAAGGGTTTGAATCTGGTGATCATCAATTGAACTGATCTAGTTCAATTGATCTGAATGAGATTCATTAGGTTCAGAAAATCCGTGCTAGCAACTCGATTGAACGCTAACGTTCCATCTCTTTTACTACTCATAAATAAGTTGTCCTGACTGAGCATAAGGAGTTTTGTGCTCAATCAGAGGCCTTCTAATGGTCTGACTGGAGGTTGTCCAAGTCAGAATAGTTGTCTTATTTGTAAGACCATTACCTGTCATTTTTTTGTCACCCTTGCCATTTCTTGTTTCTTTGACTTTGGTCAAAAGTTACCTTGACTGGTCAAATGTTGACCATTCCCCTTTGACTTTTGACCACATGTCATGCACCT
>QRFJ01006813.1:0-29511 GCA_006176705.1 Cocos nucifera | reverse complement strand
ATTAGCACTGCCGAATGCCGACAAGGCGAGAGCTGGGTATCTGGGGTCTTTGTTCGCTTGGAAGTGCACCAGGCCCTTGGGGAACACAAACAATTCACCAGTCTGAAGCACCTGAGTGAAGAGCGTGTTGTTGGAGTCCACAAGCCCGACCTCGAGACTTCCTTGCACGACAAGGAGAAGCTCGGCGAGCGAGGGTGGTGTGGGGTGGATTGATGCCCCCAGGTGCAAACTGTAGCACAGCATACGAGACGCTCTGCCCCATGAGTGCTGGGAACTCAACCTGGCTCGCCTTGGTCACCTTAAATGGTGCATCTTTGGAGCACCCCACAAGGCTTGTTTGAGCCCTTTGAAGGTGAAGAAGTCGGCATCTGGCGGCGTGACTCCATCAGGAACTATGAAATCTGATGTGATATCAGGGTCTCCAGCATGTGTGCCGAGGAGGGTTGCAAGCACGATGGCAAGAATTACCCATGCATTGGAAGCCATTTTTTCTTGGTGTTTGGTGCTTCTTCTGGGTGGCTAATGAGTAAGGTGGGGTATAAATAGGCATGCAGAAGCACCGGAAGGAAAAATTTTTCAAAGGATTGGACTCGGATATGCTTTCTTTCAATACAAGATTTGCATGCTGGCCTAGATCAAGAAATGCTTGTCTATTGCCATAGTTCGGCACATTCTATGACTGACAGCTAGGCATTCAAAGTGAGGTTCTCAAGTTTGTAATTTTCTAGTTTGCCTTGTTCAGGCTTGTTCCAAAACTAATCTTATTTAGGGCCTCCATGAATTATAACGTACCTTCGTTTGTACCTGCTCAAGGTAACATGACTCAAGCAAATTACTTGGCAACAAACTATTGCCGTAGCGAGTGCCAACTGGCTGGGTACGGAAATCCTAGGAAAAAATTTATGCATCAGACAAGGTCACCTATTGATTGTATCGGGATAAGCTCCATATACTGAAATTTACCAACTGACTAGGTCACCAGCCAATGGAATTTTCTTCCATCATCAGACAAGCATGTGTGGTTGGTGTGGATGGCCAATCAAAGAAGCGGACAAGCACATCAACAGAAGAGTCCATTAGCAAAAATGTTTAGCCTTGGATGTTCAACAAGTTTTCAGGATATAGCCCACCATGAAGTGTGCTGATGGTGAGGAAATATTTCCAAGACCAATGCTAGAGGAAGGTAAAAACTATCCTCCAGAATTGTCCCCAGCATCTTTATTGTGGCCAAGCAATAGAGCGATAGATTTCAGGTGTGAGCAAGCTGAGTCATTTACTTCTATTACCTTTATTTGAGATTTCTTTATTCCATCTTCTCGAAGTCGACGGACGATCATTTTGCCATAGCCGCTCTTCCCTCCAATGACAGCATATTCTCGGGCATCCGTGTTCTATCCTTGTAGCTGATTATAAGCCGTCAACCTTGTAGGCATCTTATAAATTTTGTAACGTTGCTTGATATTATCTGTATTTTAGCTTATATGAGTTTAATTTGATGCGGAGGAAAATGCGGTTGTAAACTTGTAATGAGGAGGGAAATGTGGCCCCATGTTCGTTTTCAGTGCTCAAATGCTTGGCCCGTGTGGACTTTCTTTCAACTATTTTAGAAGAGTTGTAAAGGAAAGAAAGGTGAAGACAAGATAAATTAAAATACTCTGTTCAGTGGTTACTTCGAGAGAACTAGAACCTCTAATGAGAGCACCCAAAGTGCTAGGAAAAGAATTCTGCATGCTTGTCATTATTCTCTTGCCCTTAAAATAAGCCACAATATGACAGTAGTTCTCAACAAAACAGAGAAAATTCTAACAGCAAGTCGATTAATTCAACTCAACTGCAAATTAGGAAATATTTTAGCCCGAATATTTAACAATTAAAAAGATTTAAACAAAAAACTATGGAAATTATTCAAAGTCCCAATGACTAATTAAGAAGTCTTGAACGTAGCTCCTCCCCCTTAAATTTCACCCTTGTCCTCAAGGGTGACGTCTGGAAAATGTTCTTTGATGAAGAACAGCTTGTGGAATTGGAATAATCTTTTCTTTATCCATGCTCATCACAGCCATCTATTCCATTTCTACATTTTTCATATATCACTATCTTCCAAGCATGCTTGAATTAGGAACAACTTCTTGCAGCGATTCCCGGGGCTGAACTTTTCATTGCATCTGAAGCAAAGTCCTTCTCTCCTTCTCTCATTTAACTCTTCAATAGTCATCTTCTTCACTAGAACCATGGATGACGCAACTGTATTGCAAGATGGAGAACCACCTTTCGGAACAAGTGAAGGCAACGAGAGAGATCTCTTGCTTCGTATAAACGAGCCAACCCAGTGGGCTGAAGATAAGGTGGTGGCTCTATTGGAATGCACATCATGAGTGCGAATCGCATCACACAGACCAGTAATAAAGCAGCTTATAACTGTTTATTTTGTAGCATGGGCCCAGCTTTAGCCAGCAACTTCTCAAAACTAGTTTGATATTTTGCTACAGTATCAGTTTGCCTTCGTTTAGTGAGCTCTCCAAAGAAATCAAGAAACTGATCTTTGAATTGTTCCCAAGTGATAACCCCCATCTCTTGTTTTAGCAATTGATCATGCCAATTTAGTTTTGTCTCACCTTCAAGATGGATAGATGCCAGAGAGACACGATCATTGATCGATATCTCGTGTTCAGCTCGACGTACCCAACTGGTTGGATTTGAAGAAAAATCTTATTTTCCACCGTAGGATCTAAGAGTTCTCAAATTTGATCGAGATGATCTGATATTAAAAAGTAAAATTAAAATTAAATCAGATTTAATTTTAAGTACCTGATTTGGTAATCTAATTATCCTGCGATGATCCTGATCATTTCTAAGGTTCTAGAAGGAGCCACGCACGCGTCTGGCCTCTACCGATATCCATTCGGACAAGATCTGAACATCTTCTCTTCGCGAATATTTTTTCAAAAGATTAGATCTGAATCTGATCTATAAATCCTTCAAAATAATTTCTGAAGTTAGTCCGTCCGTCTCATGAATACCATCGCATAGATGCTGAATCTTGTGCCAAAATCATTGGACCTTCTTCTTTGATTTGTGCCCAACTTTTAGCATGTAGAAGAGGGAGAGAGAGAGAGGATCAGAGGGGCATGGGATATGGTATGGGCGACAGCAACTTGGGTGTGGTAAATATTTTCATGCGATACTTGCTCTTTGATGTGAGAAAGATTTTTAAACCCAACGCAACATAGAATTCCTCTTTGACCAAAATAGATTATTATTTGATCAAAAGGACATCTGAAAATATTCTCTACGTCAAACCACTAGATCCTATCTGGTTTTCTCACCAAAAATGAAATAAAAAATGGGCGACATGAGTAGATAAGAAAGAGTCCATTGCGCCAAGGATTCTTCCCTTAAGAGTTTGATCCAAATCAAACTCTGACAAAAATTCAGTCAAAACACCATCATAAATCATAAAATTTGGCACACCCATAGTATGACTCGAGCCCTATCATATATCTAAAAATCATAGCAAAATAATTTTTAAAAAATTTTCTAAAAGTATCTGATCAAATGATCCTCAATTTTCTCAAATAGGTCAACTTTTGACCCTAATCCAATTGCACTAGGAATGAATTTAATTTTTATAATTAATCTGACCTGAACTGATTTCAGTTAAATAAAAAATAAACTCATTTAAGATACAGAAATGAGTCAAATCAAATTTAACTCGATTGCAATAAATCAAAAAGATTACAAAAAAAGAAAGCCAGGCTCAAACGTGTGCTAGCATGATTGCTTTGAACCTAATTAGATCTAATCCAAATCAATCGAACTGAGTTAGCTCAATTGATGACATCCAGACCCAAACCTTTATTTGTGTGATCCAGTTAGATTTAGTTCTGTATGATAATGAGATATATCACGATCTCTATCATCGACATCATCAAAATACCTTTCGATGGATCAGAACTTTTTTGATTCATATAATTAGAATGATCGATCAACAAAATCATTCTGATTGCTTTCAAAATCCACCAATGATACCTACCAGTATATGGTGGCAACCCATCAGGACTGAAAGCAAACCTCTCGGTGCAACTACCTGTGTGATTGAATTCTTCTATCTTGAGCTCCAACAGGATTAGGACTAAGGTGAACTCGTCAAACCTAACATCCGTCGTATGAATTAATTATTTGATTCGAGTCCGATGTGAAATCCTAATAGAAACTCTTTTTATTATCTTCACACTGTCATGGACATAGACTTAAAGACTTAATCTCACGATTATCATCGGACTACTCATCTACCGAGGTAGATAGATTTTCTATTAGTATAATCTAATTCCTACAATGAACATGCTATAGCCAACATACACCTCAGAATTTTAAATGATTAAGAGATCGAGTTATAGTATAGTCAAACTATAACACCCTCAAGATGAACTATCGATGCACCTCAAGTCATTGAACCAGACACACCAGTATAGTATCAAGCCAATCATCGACGAGAAGGTAGACTTTTTTATGACTGCTCGAGGTGGTCATGCTCAGTGTCATCATTCTCTAATGAGTACCTATACTCTCATTTCGATGTCTCTATATTATAGACTTAAGATATATCTTTCCTAAAAAAGCGATCATACATCAATCTTTCGGATCGATCACCATCCTCGTGATGATCCTATGGTCGGAAGCAGTTTATGAGTTAATTATGAAAATTAATATCTTAAATTTTTAACTTTTAGAAATATGAATTGTCATTACCATTAACTCAAAGAATATATCATAGACACTTTAAATACACCTATGACAGAAAATAATCTTTTTATTAATTTATAATTAAAATTATAAAATTATCCTTAGAAGTGTATTACAAGTGTTAGCCAATCTGACTTTTAGGACACACATCTAACAAACTTTCACTTGATCTAAAGCCAGTTGGCTACAAATCTAAATTCCATCTTCTCAAAGTGGACTTCGATCTTCTGCTGGCTCTATGGCTTTGTTAGCAGATCAACCGCATTGTCTATAGTATCGACTCTCTTCATCTTGACGTATTCCTTCTCGAGGTAATCATGGATGAGGTGGTATCGCCACTCGATGTGCTTAAATTTCTTATTAGACCCCGGCTTCTTAGCAAGGGCTATGGCACCATTATTATCACAATACAGAGGGACGGCATCTGATGGCATCACCCTGAGCTTTGCAGCAATTTTTTTATACCAGAACATCTTCTTTGCAACCTTCGATGCAGTGATGTACTTTGCTTGCACGGTGGAGTCTGCTATCACCATCTGCTTGGAACTCTTCCAACTCATAGCTCCATCATTATAAATAAATAGACTTTCAGATGTCGACTTTCAATCATCTATGTCGGACATAAAATCCAAGTCGGTATATTCCTAGACCTGGAGTTCTCCATTACTAAAAATTAGAAATATATTCTTAGTCCTTCTCAAGTACTTAAGGATACATTTCATAGAAGACCAGTGCTCTTCGTCTGGATTCGATTGATATCTGCTCGTGATACTCACAGCATGGGTAATATCAGATCGTATACATAGCATGGCATACATGAGGCTTTCTATTGCTGAAGCATAAGAAATCTTGCTCATGCATTCAATCTTCTTAGGTGTGCCAGGGCACATCTTCTTGGAAAGATGAATGCTATGTCTAAAGAATACTAAACACCTCTTGGAGTTTTTCATGCTAAACCTCTTCAGCACCTCCTCTATGTATATTTTCTATGAGAGACCCAACATCCTATTCGATCTATCCCTATAGATCTTAATTTTCAGAATAAATGATGCCTCTCATAGATTTGTCCTAAAGAACTCATTAGATAATCATATTTTGACTGTAGTCAACATAAAAATATTATTTTCAATTAGAAAGATGTCATTCATGTACAGTACGAGGAACACAACAGCACTCCCACTAATCTTTTTAAAAATACAGGGCTCCTTATTTTTGATGAATCCAAACGATTTGATTACATCATTGAAATGAGCATTCCAGCTCCAAAATGCTTGCTTAAGTCCATATATGGACCTTTGCAGCTTGCATACCTTGTGATCATCATTATTGGATGTGAAATCTAGTGGTTGATCTATATAGATATCTTTCTTAAGATATCCATTTAAGAACATCGTTTTCACGTCCATCTATCATATTTCATAATCGAAATGGACTGTAATAGCAAGCAGTGTGCGGATGGATTTGAGCATGGCTACTGGCAAAAAAGTATCCTAATAGTCAATGCCTTCGCGTTGACTATCCTCTTTCGCTATGAGCCTTGCTTTGAATGTCTCTACATTTCCATCGACATCTATCTTTCTCTTGAAGATCCATTGACAACCAATAAGTACTATACCTTCAGATGGATCTACCAAGGTCCAGACTTGATTTGAACGCATTGAGTCAATCTCTAACTTCATTACCTCTAACCATTTCTCGGAGTCGATATCTGATATCGCCTTGTTATAGCTTTTGAAATCATCACCATGAACCCCATTTTCTGTGAGGAATATTTTTTCTACGTCCTCTAAGATAATATCTAAGTACCTTTCAGGAGGATGAAAAATTCTACTAAATCTATGAGGTGGAGGAGATAGTGTTTGGATTGGCTCTAACTGATTGGGCTCCAGAGGTTTCTTAGCTCGTTTCTCATTGGAGACTTTCTCCTCGAGTCTAATCTATCTTTCGATGCCACCATCTAGAATAAATTATTTTTCAAGAAAGATGGCATGTCGACTCATAATCAAATTATGGTCTTTTGGAAGATAGAAATAATATCCTAATGACTTTTTAGGATATCCAATAAATCAAGCTCTAAAGAACCTAGACTCTAATTTATCCATCTATTTTCTCTTGATATGAGCCGGACAATCCCAAATTCTGAGATAACTCAGACTTGATTTCTTACCATGGCATATCTCATACGGTATGGTAGGAATAATTTTAGAGAAAATCCTATTCAGTAAATATATAACGGTCATTAGACTGTCCCTAAAGAAACTCAGAAAGGTCCGTAAAATTCATCATGGATCGGATCATATCTAATAGAGTCTGATTTCTCTGTTCTGAAATTTCATTGAGTTGAGATATTCTAGGTGGAGTCTATTGTGACACTATGCCATTATCCTTAAGATAGCCTAGAAATTTTCGACTAAGGTATTCTCCTCCTTGATCTAATTGAAGAATCTTAATGAATTTTCTTGTTTGTTTTTCTACTTCGAGTCTGAATTTTTTAAACTTTTCAAACTTTTCATATTTATGTCGCATAAAATACACATACCCATATCGAGATAGGTCATCGGTAAAGATGATGAAGTAGACATAATTATCTCTGACCAGCACATCAAATGAGCCGCACACATCAGTATGTATTAGGACAAGTAGGTTTGTGGCCCTTTTCCATATCCTACAAAAGGAAGCTTGGTCATTCTACCATGAAGGTATGATTCATAAATCGGACATGACTTGAAAGTCAATGGACTTAATAGCCCAAATTTTTTTAATTTGTTAATCATATTTTCAACTATATGACCTAGCCTAAGGTGCCAAAGATACATATCATTTAGACTATCCCTAGATCGCTTTGATCCTATAGCATTCACATTTTGATCGATATTAAAAATAGAAACATCAATATGTAACTGATAGAGACCATTTATAAGAAAATCACTTATAATTTTATTTTTTTCATAAAAAATATCATAATAATCCTTAAGAAAATTAATTACATAGCCTTCCTATTCTAAACATAAAAAAGAAATTATAGCCTTCCTATTCTAAATATGAAAAAGAAATTAAATTTCTGCTTACTATAGACATATAAAAATAGTATCTAAGAACTAAATTTAATCCTGACGGTAGTCAAAGAGGATAGGTTCCTACGGCCATAGCAGTAACTCTTACTTCATTTCCAATGCATAGGATTATCTCACCATTCCTCAACCTCCTGCTCTCCTCAAGATCCTGCATAAAAGTGCATAAGTGAGTATTAGAACCAGAGCCAAGCATCCAACTAGATGTAGAAGAAATCATAAGATTAGATTCTATAATGACTAGACCTCCAGAAGGATCTGCCTCCTTATTTTTTAGACTGGCCAGGTAGAGAGGACAGTTTCGCTTTCAGTGGCCATCAGTGTTGCAATGAAAATATTTTTTCTTATCAGTGGGCTTCTTCTTTAGCTTTGCCTTCTTCTTCTTTCCACTATCCATCTTCTGCTTCTTCATCGACTTCTTCTTCTTTCCAAAAGACTTTCTCTTAAAAAAATTTCGCTCTACAGCAAGCATTGAGTCCTTTGAACCTTTTATAGAGAGCTCAGTAGTAACCAGCATGTTCATAAGTTCAGCCAAGGTATTTTATAGTTTACGCATATGATAGTTCATGATGAACTATCCATATGCATCAGTCAAAGACTGTAGAATTATATCAATCTACAGATCCTGATCTAACTTGATTCTTGATCATCATCAGACAATGATTTTGGACCGACTGTCCATCACGTATCTGATCCTTAAAAAGTCTCTTAGTGACTTGATATTTGGCTGCACGATTGTATTCACCAAATAACTCTTGCAGGTGAGCCAACATTTGACGGCTAGTCTTAATATCTTCATATTAGTGCTGGAGCTCATCAAACATTGAGCTCAACATGTAATACTTAGTTTTGTTATTTTCATCCATCTATTTTTTCAGAAATGCTCTCTATTCAGCGGATGGACGGACTGATAAAATGGGAGGATCCTATTCTAATACATAAGTCAACTTTTTGAAATCTAAAATAATTTTAAAGTTCTTGAGCCAATCCTTATAGTTGGATCTGATCAGTCTATAGGTGTCCAGGATATGGACTAATGGATTGGACGTAGATATTTCTTTATAAAAAATTAAAGTTTTTAGTTAGATTTTATAATTAATCTTAATTAATTTATTTATAATTTTTATTTTTAAAAAAATTAGGCTCCCACTATTTACTCAAATTTCTATACTTTCTTGGTAGAGATGCAAAAATATTCATAATTATTGATTTCTAGTGGATGGTGCGGTCCCATCAACTGGCTCACCACCTTATATAATAGTTATTGATGATGGATCAATCGATGAGCAGACAACTCTTGTCCAATAATTTTTTAATCATGATGCATCCAAACTTGATCTCTAATTCATGAAGCTCACCATGCCCGAAATATTACTCCACTCCTTAGTTAAGTCGGATCTATCATTTGCACAAATTGGATCTCTCATCGTATCCAAAATATTAAGCCCAATCCATCCTCCAACTCGTAGCATCCAATGCCTAATAGACATAATTGCATCTTTTTGGTGCAACTGAACCACTATATTCCAGCCAAGAATAATCAACCCTACAAAGGGCTCGCACATCTATAATGATGGAAGATCTTGACTTAATATTTTCTTAGAAAGATTTAATTTAGGTCTCTTTAAACTTGACTTGACTTAGTCATAATAATTATGACTAACCTAATGGCATAGGTTGGCTTGAATTGTTAGCCATCTCAAATCAGAACTGGATCGACATAAATGGTCAAACAAGTAAGATCGATAGAAAAAATATGCTATTAACTCGATAAGAATGTATTCAGATTAAATAATTCTTAATTAAAAATTAATCAATCATATCTGTCGGATTTATCTTAGATACTAAATTATCGAATCAGAATCAATCGAATTAGCCTACAATACAGGCTTGAACCACAGATCCAAATTAGGTCTTGACTTGATCGAGTCATATTTCAATATGATTTGATCTTGATCCAAACTTAAGTCTATTAGGCTGATCAAATCTAAGCTTTCTTTAATCCCATTTAATCAACTCTTGATTCGATTTGATCAACCGTTAGACTTAATTAAGCTATCCAAGCTCGAATCTAATTTTATAAAGATGTCTTAGATCTAAAAATTCATAATTTTTAGATCTAATTAATTTTATAATCATAATTCTTAATTAACTTTAGATTCATGAATAAAATATGTATCAAAATTTTAGAATTTTAGGATCTATAATTTTGTAGAAGATAAGTTCTGATTTCTGATTAAGAACGAACGCACAGCATCCCTACACATCATAAAACATCTCATCAAATGGAAGGAGAGGACTTTTAAATCCTACTTTATTCTTATGATCGGACAGTCAAGAAAAATGCCTTAATCAAAAAATATATTTTCTAAAATAAAATAAGTTAGATCTAAATCATATATCACATATACAATCAATGATCTAACCTATATATGTCTTGTATATATCTCAAGTATTATAACTCAATCAACCATGCATGCTTTCATATCTGATATATTATATATTAAATTTAAAAAATAAAATTTTAAATTTGATCACATCAAAATAAAATTATTTTAGACAGTTTATAGAGCTATTCTATAATTAGTCCAGGCATGCATCTTTCATATCTCATATGAATAAATTAAAAATTAAAAATTTTATTTTCTATTTTTTAGATCTGATTACAATATTTATAACATCAAAAAATAAAAATAAAATAAATTTAAAATTATATTTAATTAAATTAATAATATGATTATACTAGACTACACATAAAACTATTCTATTTTTAGTCTAGTCATGCATCTGATACATTATAGATCTAAATGATATAATTTTTAATTTTTTAATTTTAAATCTAATCACATTTGCTGTGACATATAAAATTTTTTAATATTAAATTATAAATAAAAATTAAATTAGACCTAAAATAGATCTAAAGAATTGCTAATGCAACTCTGATATCAGTTGAAAAAAAATCTTATTTTCTACCGTAGGATCGTCCAAATCTAATCAGATCTGAGGTAGATTTTTCTACAAAAAATTTTATGATCCGATCAAATCTAAGAGTTTTCATATCTAATTGAGATGATCTAATATTAAAAAATAAAAAAATTAAATTAGATTTAATTTTAAGTACCTAATTTGGTAATCTAATTATCCTACGATGATTCTGATCGTTCTCGAGATTTTGGAAGGAGCCACGCATGCACCTGGCCTCTACCGGTATCTACTTGGACAGGATCTGAATGTTTTCTCCTCATGAATCTTTTTTCAAAAGATCATATCTGAATTTGATCTATAAGTCCTTCAAAATAATTTCTGAAGGTAGTCTGTCCATCTTACGAACATCATCGCGTAGATGCTGAATCTTATGCCAAAATCATTGGACCTTCTTCTTTAATTTGTGCCCAACTTTTAGCATATAGAAGAGGGAGAGAGAGAGAGGATCAGAGGGGGAATGGGATATGGTATGGGTGACAGCAACTTGGGCGTGGAAAATATTTTCATGCGATACTTGCTCTTTGATGTGAGAAAGGTTTTTAAACCCAATGCAATATAGAGTTCTTTTTTGACCAAAATAGCTTATTATTTGATCAAAGGGACATCTAGAAATATTCTCCATGTCAAACCACCAAATCCTATCTAGTTTTCTCATTAGAAATGAAACAAAAAGTGGGTGACATGAGTAGATAAGGAAGAGTCTATTACGCCAAGGACTCTTCCCTCAAGAGTTTGATCCAAATCAAACTCTGATAAAAACCAAGTCAAAACACCACCATAAATCATAAAATTTGGGACACCCATAATATGACTCGAGCCCTATCACATATCAAAAAATTAGAGCAAAATAATTTTTAAAGAATTTTTTAGAAGCATATCTGATCAGGTGATCCTTAATTCTCTCAAATAGGTCAACTTTTGACCCTAGTCCAATTGCACTAGGAATGGATTTGATTTTTATAATTAATCTGACCTAGATTGATTTCAGACAGATAAAAAATAAACTCATTCAAGATACAAAAATGAGTCAAATCAAATTTGACTCGATTGCGATGAATCAAAAAGATTATAGAAGGAGAAAGTCAAGCTCAATCGTGTGCTAGTACGATTACCTTAAACCAGATTGGATCTAATCCAAATCAATCAAATTGGATTAGTTCAATTGATGATATTTAGACCTAAACTCTTATTTGTGTGATCTAGTTAGGTTCAGTTCTATATGGTAATGAGACGTGTTGCGATCTTTATCATCGACATCATCGAAATACCTTTTGATGGATCAAAACTTTTCTGATTCATATAATTAGAATGATCGATTATCAAAATCATTCTAATTGCTTCTAAAATTCATCAGTAACACCTAGTAATATATGGTGGCAACCTATCAAAGCTGAAAACGAATCTCTTGGTACAGCTACCTGTGTAATTGGATTTTTTATCTTAAGCACTGATAGGATTAGGGTTAAGGTGAACTCGTCAAATCCAAACATCCATCGTATGAATTAATCATTTGATTCGAGTTCGATATGAAATCCTAATAGAAACTTTTTCTATCATCTTCATACTGCCATGATCATGGGCTTAAGAACTCAATCTTATGATTATCATAAGGCTACTCCTCATCTATCGAGGTAGATAGATCCTCTATTAGTATAATCCAATTCCTACAATGAACATGCTATAGCTAACATACACCTCAGAATTTCAAATGGCTAGGAGATCGAATTATGGTATAATCAAACTATAACACCCTCAAGGTGAACTGCCGATGCACCTCAGATTAAAGAACCAGACACACCACTGCAGTATCAAGCCAGTCATCGATGAGAAGGTAGATTTACTTATGACTATTTGAGGTCGTCACGCTTAGTGCCCTCGTTCTCTAACGAATACCTGTTCTCTCGCTTCGATATCTCCACACCATAGACTCAAGACATATCTATCCTAAGAAAGCGATCGTACATCAATCTTCCAGATCGATTACCATTCTCGTGATGATCTACGATCGAAAATAGTTTATGAGTTAATTATGAAAATTTATGTCTTAAATTTTCAACTCTTGAAAATATGAATTATCATTACCAATAACTCAAACGATGTATCATAGACACTTTAAATATGCATTATGATAAAAAAAATAATTTTTTTATTAATTTATAGTTAAAATTATAAAATTATTCTTAGAAGTGTATTACAAGTGTCAACCAATCTAATTTCTAGAGCATACATCTAATAGGATCTCCTCCTCCATTGAAACCGGGAAAGTCCAACTCCATTGTTGTTGGCAGGAACGAATTGGTAAAATTATTATGTTGAAAGCCGCCACCTCATGAATTTGCATGGAATTCTCAATAGTTTCGTTTGTGGACTGACTCACCAGTTCGTCCATACGAATGCTACGCTTTCCAAACATCTCCATCATTTGGTTCATGATCTACTTCTATCCAGTTGAAAGTGACTCCAAAGAATTTTCTAGATTCTTCGCTCTTTGATCCATGGCGAGGCTCTAATACCACTTTGGGATAGTCTGGTTGAAGAAGACTTTTCTTTACCTATTTTAGAGTAGTTGTAAAAGAACATGGAAAAGAAAGGTGAAGACAAGATAACTTAAAATACTCTGGTTACTTCGAGGAACCAGAAGCTCCAATGAGAGCACCCAAAGTGCCGGAAAAAGAATTTTGCATGCATGCCTTGTCGTTATTCTCCTGCCCTTCAAATAGGCCACAATACAACGAAAGTAAAGTTCTTAACAAAATGGAAAAAAAATCTTAACAGCTAGTTGACTAATTCGACTCAACTACAAATCAGGAAATAGTCAACCCGAATATCTAAAAATCAGGAAAATTTAAATAGAAAACAATATAAATTATTAAAAATCCTAATGACTAGGAAGTTTCGAACGTGATAGATTGGTTGTTCTCATGGACTTAAATCATCCGTTCAATCAAAAAAAAGAAAAAAAAAAAAAAAAAAACTACTAAACAACAATGTCAGTCGATAAGCTCATTTAGCACCATATGCAGTGAGGCAATATCGATTTCTTTTTTTTTTTTTCTGGAAATTTTTGACAGGATGTCAACTGGGAGCTCGATTCAGATGCCACGATTTTTTTTTTGGACGGTAATACAAAATTATGACACGATCCAATTATAAATTGCACTGGTGCTCGGTAAAAACTCTGGCATCAGGGACCCTCCCAGTAGCTGACAATGCTAAGGGCCCTTCATTAAATTAAAGAAAAAAGAAAAAAAAAAAGAAATAGGCAATGCTACTGGCCCATTAGCCTAGGACTAATGAACCATGATTGAGGACGTTGAGATGCAGTTGCAAGCACGTAAGGTATTGTGATGGAGATAAATATATATAATTGATATATATTACATTTGACGGAAAGCCAATTTAGGTGCTTTAAAGTCCCTGAAGCTACCGAGGAGATCATGAGGCAAAGCAAGCAGAAGGATTGCCTGTTCTGCACTGAGAATAGCAGAGAGTAGAGGAAAATACGCTGGAAGAACTGGAGAGCAGAGAAAAAAAGACCACGAAGATGTTTGGAGAGAAATAATATCGCCACATGACAATAAGACTGTTCGACATCCACCCTGTTGTATCTTTTTACTTGTTTATTCCTTTCCTTCTCTCCCATCTTCATCCTTTTATTAACAGCTCTTGTAACTATTAATTTATCTAGTTAATAAATCTGAAGGAAGTGTCTCACTTCATTTTCACTCAAAAATTGAAAAAAGACGAGGGGATCTTATAGCCGAACAGAGAGTTCAGGACAGTGGGGTATCTCATCTACCCACTCCATGAAAATAATTTGGAAAACAAGTAAAATGCGAGAATGACAGGGTAATTACTCGAGCTACCAGATAAAAACAATTACATGGACATGATTCTTCAAAAAAAAAAAAAAAAAAATTACATGGACATGATGAGAAGGAAGCAATATATCAACTGGTAAGCTTCCACTCTTATCAACATTTAGCAATCTTATGAAGAATAACTAGCCAACAAACATACTCCCCTTACAAACAGAAAATGAGAAACAGGACACAGAAAGATGTAAACAACTTCGGAGGCTCGCGCAAATCAACCCATGGTGTTAGCTGAAACAAGCTTGTCAATGGTTTGAGCATCGGTCTTGAAGGACTTGGCCAATGCATCTTTGTCAATGCCACTCCCTCCCAAACAAAGTCTTTGGAAGAGATACCCTCCCGGCATTAGCACTGCCGAATGCTGACAAGGCAAGAGCTGGGTATCTGGGGTCTTTATTCGCCTGGAAGTGCACCAGGCCCTTGGGGAACACAAACAATTCACCAGTCTGGAGCACCTGAGTAAAGAGCTTGTTGGTGGGATCCACAAGCCCGACCTCGAGACTTCCTTGCACGACAAGGAGAAGCTCTGGCGAGCGAGGGTGGGTGTGGGGTGGATTGATGCCCCCAGGTGCAAACTGTAGCACAGCGTACGAGACGCTCTACCCCATGAGTGCTGGGAACTCCACCTGGCTCGCCTTGGTCATTTAACTGGTGGATCCATGGGAGCACCCCACAAGGCCTGTTTGAGCCCTTTGAAGGTGAAGAAGTAGGCATCCGGAGTGACTCCATCGGGAACTACGAAGTCTGATGTAATGTCAGGGTCTCCAGCGTGTGTGCCGAGGAGGGTTGCAAGAACTATGGCAAGAGCCACCCATGCATTGGCAGCCAATTTTTTTTGGAGAGGTTGCCAGGTGAATGGTGCTTTGTTTTGTTGAAGAAGGCGTTTACAAGGGGTATACATAGGCATGCAGGAGTTCCTTAAGGGAGATTTTTTTCAAGGGCTTGGACCTGGCATTGACGCGTCCGATACAAGAGTTGCATGTCGGCCTTGTTATTGCCTTATTTTAGTGCATGCCATAGCTTAGAGCCAAGCATTTTGGTGATGTTCTGGATTTTGTAGTATTCTGAATTGCCTCCTTGTTGCCCGGTCCGAAAATAACCCTTTTAGAGGGTTACAGTTTACATGCAATGCAAGTGAAATACTTGGTGATTTACCAATCAACCATGTTCTGGTTTTGGATACAAAACTTTTTCTACAGTCGAACATGTATGAGTGGTGATCTTCAGTCTATATACAGCTAATCTTCTGTTCCATGTAGTTGTTGCTGCTTGATTTATGCTACCAAATTTCCATACAGGTGAATCTGTTGATTGCAAAGTCATTAGTTCAGATTATCTTGCTTACAGATAGCTGAGTTTATAATTTTGTTTTTATATGGATGAGTTCCATAACAAAGTTACTAAACCTGTAGGTTAGCAGCCGATAAAGTTTAATTCTTTGGCTGGACAAGCATGCATGCATGGTTGGAGTTCTTGATGTGGTCCATCAAAGATGCTGACTAGCCAGTCAACAGAAGAATCCATTAGCAAAAATGCTTAATTTTGGATGTTCAACACGGTCTAGAGACGTAGTCCACAATGAGATATGCTGAAGATGCTATCTGATTCATTCTATATTTTATGTCGTTTTAGCAGCATAATTAAATTAAATCCTGATTTATGAGTACAGCTTCTTGTTTGCTGGTCCGCCCCTCCAACTCTCCCCCACCTCTTAATTGTCGAAAAGAATTGTGCATGGATTAAACCTATGGAGGATTACTATATCTTCTATGTTTGATAGCTAGATTACAGCATGGGCTTATTATTAAACTTCCTGAACCTCCCAAGTCTTCTGAAATTGACCCCTGGGGAGTCCAAAAGTTGGCTATGAAGTGTCTGAAGTTGCTCCCAATCCACTTTCGCAACCAAATAGCTAGACCCATGCTGAAACCAGAATGGCTGATGTCCACGGCTCTTTTTTAGATATGTAGGAAGAATTTGGAATAATAAATAATACTTTATTTCCTAGTTTTTGAAAAAGAAAGGAGATTATAAGTTGCAATGTTGCAAGCTATGAATCTGCTTCATGAGCACTCAACTTACTCAGCAATGTCTTGTTAAACATTCCATAGCATGGCCGTGTTAGTGCCTAAAAGCAATGCTCATCTATTGCTGTTGTTTGACACATTCCATAGCCGACAACTAGGCATGCTATGTAATGCTTTCAATTTTGGCCGTGTTCCTCATCGATGAATGATGATGTAGCCTTGCAAGTTTTTGATTTCTATATCCATGGGGAAAGCAATTTTTTGCATTGCCCTTTTTTTGCATTGCCCTCTTTATATATATATATATATATATATATATATTGATGCAGAAATTGGTCGTCGTCGGATCCAGCTGGAGCGAAGGTGGATGAGGTCACCATCGAAAACCTGCAAAACAAAGTCCCATCCAGAGCTGGTGGGGGGTGGCTCCGGCAGGACCCTTCGACGATCAAATCAGCTCTGGCCAACAGGAATGGAGTGCCCGGGAATGTGTTCCACAGAGCTTAGAGAAGGGGAGGAGAGTTTAGAGCTTAGAGATCAGCGTATCTGGAGGGTCCTTTTTATAGGCGGAGCTTGATGGTGACAGTTGTAGCCACATGATGGCGGGTCCGCTCGAGGTCCGGCGGAGTCAGTCCTGAGAGAAGGCGCCGTCTACAGCACCGCCTGTAGCGGATTGACGGTGACAGCCATCGCCGCCTGGTTGCGGGTCGCTGTCGCCTGCAGTGGACTGATGGTGATGGCTGCAGCTGTCTTGATACTGATCCACTCAGGATCGAATGAAGGGTTGAAGAGCTTTGATGTGTACCCATTTCGGAGGAGTTCGAACTTCCGAAGGGAACATGGCTGGAGGGGGCCGTCCGGGAGGAACAATAGCTGAAGGAGCCCAGAAGGAGTTCGACTCCCATAAGCGTCCGTCGGGAGGAGGGGTCCAGGAATCCGGCCAAAGGAGGTGTCTGGGAGGGGTTCGACTGGAGCTCGACTGTTGAGGAGTTCAGCTCTTGAGGAGGTCCAGGGCATCGTCGAGCAAATAGTGACAGTCATACTGATGGATCGTGGGCCGCATGGGACTTGTTATGGAGGAAAAGATGCCGTCAGACTGATAGCGATGGTCATACCATCGAGGTCCAATAGCCATAGCTCGAGGAAGCAGGCGTCGATTGGTGGACTCGGACATATACCAATTTCAAAGGAGTTTGGACTCCTGGAGGAGTTCGACTAAAGGAGAAGCTCGGAAGGAGTTTGACTCCTGTGGGAGTTCGACTGGACCTCGACCGCTGAGGAGCTCGATCAGGGTGCAACCACTGAGGAGTTTGATCGAAGAAGAAGCTCGGAAGGAGTTCGACTCAGACCCGACCACAGAGAGTCTGACTGGAGCTCGACTGCTGACGAGCTCGACCAGGGCGCAACCATTGAGGAGTTCGATCGAAGGAGGAGCTCGGAAAGAGTTCGGCTCAGGTCCAACCGCGGAGAGTCCGAAGAAGCTCGGCCGTTGAGGCTCTTCCATGGCTATCGATTGTGTTAGACTGAGCATCGAATTGGACTTCGATGGGAGCGGAGTTTATCCCCAACAATAGTCCCTCCACTCTCGAGTTCGAAACTTGAAGGAAGGGAGTGTAGAAAAGGGGACTGCCGAAGTCCTCTTCTGGGCTCCGTGCTGGTTCAGGTTGAAGCTCGGGAGAGGTCTCATCTTCAGCCGAAGTTGATGCTGAAGTTGAAGCCCGGGGGAGACCTCATCTCCAGCCAAGCTTGAAGTAGATCTCGCCCGCTGCGGTCGAGATCGGAGGTTAAGCTCCTCGGGGGCGATATTGTCACCAGCGATTGAGGCTGACTCGAGGGAATCTCCTCTCCTGCAGTCAAGGTCGACTCGAGGGAGCTCTCATTTTCTACGGCTGAGGTTAATATGGGTGCTCGGGAGAGATCTGATTTGCAGCTGGGGTTGATGCGGTCGCTCAAAAGAGATCTTATCTCTGGCCGAGGTTGTCTCGGGCGCTCTGGCCAAGGTTATCTCGGATGCTCTAGCTGAGGTGGTCTCTTGATTTTATCTCTGATCGAGATTGACTCGGTCGCTCGAAAGAGATCTTATCTCTAGCTGAGGTTGCCTCAAGCGCTCTGATCGAGGTTGCCTTGGGCGCTCTGACCGAGGTCGTCTCTGATCTTATCTCTGGTCGAGGTTATCGCCGTCGCTCGGGAGAGATCTTATCTCTGACCGAGGTTGACTCGGATGCTCGGAGGAGATCTCATCTCCTACAGTCGAGGTTGATGCAGACACTTAGGAGAGATTTTATCTCCTACGGTCGAGGTCGGCTCGATCACTTGGGAGAGATCTTATCTCCTACAGACTTCGGAGCTCGGACTTAGACTTTGCTCACGTTAGGATGAGGTTCTCCTCCTGTTCCTAACAGGCTATGGGGGCAAATTCGGACCGTCGTCTGCGCTTCTCCCCCCATCTCGTCTATGGTAAATGAGGCCTTCGACTTTGCTCGCGTTAGGACAAGGTTCTGCTTCTGTTCCTAACGGATTGTGGGGGCACATTCGGACCGTCGTTTGTGCTTCTCTCCCTATCTCATCTAAGGTGAACGAGGCCTTCGACTTTGCTCGTGTTAGGATGAGGTTCTCCTCCTGTTCCTAATGGGCTGTGGGGGCACATTCGGACCATCGTTTGTGCTTCTCCCTCCATCTCGTCTAAGGTGAACGAGGCCTTCGACTTTGCTCACGTTAGAACGAGGTTCTCCTCCTGTTCCTAACGGGCTGTGGAGGCACATTCGGACCGTCGTCCGTGCTTCTCCTCCCATCTCATCTAAGGTGAACAAGGCCTTCAACTTTGCTCGCATTAGGAACGAGGTTCTCCTCCTATTTCTAATGGGCTATGGGGGCACATTCGGACCGTCGTCCGTCTCTCCCCATCTCGTCTAAGGTGAACGAGGCCTTTGACTTTGTTCGCATTAGGACGAGGTTCTCCTTCTATTCCTAGCGGGCTGTGGGAGCACATTCGAACCATCGTCTGTGCTTCTCCCTCCCATCTCGTCTAAGATGAACGAGACCTTCGACTTTGCTCGCATTAGGAAGAGGTTCTCCTCCTATTCCTAACGGACTATGGGGGCACATTCGGACCATCGTCCGTGCCTCTTCCTCCATCTCGTCTAAGGTGAATGAGGCCTTTGACTTTTGCTCGCATTAGGATGAGGTTCTCCTCCTATTCTAATGGACTGTGGGGGCACATTCGAACCGTCGTCCGTGTCTCTCCCTCCATCTCGTCTAAGATGAACGAGGCCTTCGACTTTGCTCGCGTTAGGACGAGGTTCTCCTCCTGTTCCTAACGAACTATGAGGGCACATTCAGACCATCATCCATCTCTCCCCATCTCGTTTAAGGTGAACGAGGCCTTCGACTTTTTTCGCATTAGGATGAGGTTCTCCTCCTGTTCCTAACGGGCTATGGGGGCATATTCGGACCGTCGTCCATCTCTCCCCATCTCGTCTAAGGTGAATGAGGCCTTCGACTTTGCTCGTGTTAGGATGAGGTTTTCCTTCTATTTCTAACGGGCCACTTTCGCTTGTTTCTTTTCTATCATCACATAGTTTTGTGCCAGAACTATTGTTGGGATAAATCCGCTCCTGCCTGAGCCGCGACCCAGGCAGCCCTGCAGCGAACGGCGGACTCCTTAACGGCGACCCAGGCAGACCCAAGCGGCCGACTCCTTCGGGACCGACCAGGCGAGCCCATGCAGCCGAACTCCTTCGGACTTCCCGCGGCCGAACTCCTTCGGACCGACCCCAGGCGAGCCCATGCAGCCGAACTCCTTCGGACTTCCCGCGGCCGAACTCCTTCGGACCGAGAGCTCCCTCTCAGCGGCCGAACTCCTTCGGACCGACCCCAGGCGAGCCCATGCAGCCGAACTCCTTCGGACTTCCCGCGGCCGAACTCCTTCGGACCGACCCCAGGCGAGCCCATGCAGCCGAACTCCTTCGGACTTCCCGCGGCCGAACTCCTTCGGACCGACTCCAAGCGGCCGAGCTTCAATGAAGTCCTCTCAGCGGCCGAACCCTCAGCGGACGGGCTTTAGTAGAATCCCCAAGCAGTCGTCACTGGGCCGAACTCCTCAGCGGTCGCCCTCATCAAACTTCGGCCGACCGAGCTCCTACCGAACTCTCTCAAGTGTCCAAGCCTCAGCCCAAGTCCAACGGCCGGCCGAACCCCAGACGGCCGGGCCGCGGCTTCTCAGCAGCCGAACTCTTCTGCGGACGGGCTTAGCTGCATACCTCTCGCCAGACGCCTATGGGAGCCGAACTCCCTCCTATCTTCCTCTTCAGGAGCCCGAACTCCTCCGATGGAACTCCTCCGAAATGGGTACGACGTCAAAGCTCTTCAACCCTTCATTCGGCAAGCTCTGCAACGAGTGGCACAGTATCAAGACAGCTGCGCCATCACCATTCAGTCCGCTGCAGACGACAGCGATCCGCTACTGTCAGGCGGTGATGGCTGTCACCGTCAACCCACTACCGACCGGTGCTGCAGGCGCCACCTTCCTCTGGGACTGACTCTATCCGAACCTCGAGCGGCCCGCCATCACATGGCTACAGCTGTCACCATCAAGCTCCGTCTATAAAAAGGATCCTCCCGACACGCTAAGGCTAAGCTCTCTGAACTCTCGACTCTCTAAACTCTCCTCCACCTTCTCTAAGCTCTATGGAACTCATTCTCGAGCACTCCATTACCTGTTGGCCGGAAAGCTGACTTGATCGTCGGAGGGTCCTGCCGGAGCCACCACACCACCGGCTCCGGAACGGAACTTTATTTTGCAGGTCCCCGGCGGCGCCCAGCGGCCTCGACCTCGTCCACCTCCGCTCCAGCTGGATCCGACGACGACCAATTTCTGCACCAACCAGATTGGCACTAGGAAGGAAGGGCCCTGAACCTTTCGAGGTTCCCATTGTTCTTAAAGGAGTGCTCGACGATGATTTCTTTCTTCTTCCCTCTCCGGCAATCTCTCTTCTTCCTCTTCAGTAGTTCCTTTTTCTGAAGAGAAAATGCCTCCCAGGAGAGCTTCGACCTGGACGGATCGGCATGGCCTCCGTGGCCCGATCTCATTTAGATCCGTCCGCTCCCGCTCCAGCCCTGGCGGCCCAGGGCCCGCATCCGTGGCTGCGATGGATATGGAGCAGTTCGAACCTGCTCGTTCAGCAGGTTCGTGGCCTCACGGAGGCGGTGCAGGTCATGCAGGCCACGCATTCGCGAGGTCCCGACACCAGCTCAACCGATGCGAAACTCCCCAGAGCCATGTGGTCCAGTCCAGGAATGCGCCAACTTGGGCTACCCGACCTCCCGATCTTCGAAAGGGGAAGGCAAAGCCGGCAGGGAGAGCCCCTACTCGGACCATGGCTCGACTCAGGGGGAAGCTTCGCACCCGCTCTACCAGAAGAATCTTGGAGATCAAAGATCCGTGAAGATCTCCTTGGATTAAAGGCTCTTAGAAATGAGCCGACGGATTGAAGAACTTCATCACACTCCCTCCTCATGTGGTAATGACATTTGTACTGATCCCTCCCTTTTCGCAGAAAAATTATGCAGAAATCGGTTCCACCGAACTTCAAGCTCCCACAGCTCGAGAGTTATGATGGGACCATCGATCCGATCGACCATCTGGAAAGCCTTTCAGGACAATGATGCTGCTCCACGGTGCGCCAGACGCCATCTTGTGCCAGACTTTTCCCTCTCTACCCTTAAGGAAGCTGTTAGGAATTGGTACTTGGCGCTTAAGCCGAGTACCATCTTATCGTTTGACCAGATTAGCCAACAGTTCGCAACCCACTTCGTCAGTAGTCGGCGTCGCGCACCGAGGTTCGAATTCCTTAATGGCCATTAGGCAGAAAGGGAGCGGAAACCCATCTGGGCTTATGTCACCCAATTTAATACTACCGCGCATGGAGGTCCGAAACTTGGACCAGTCAGTCACCATGGCCGCCCTCAAGGGCGGCCTTTAGAAGAATGACTTACTGTTCTTCCTGAAAAAGAAGTATCCCAAGGAATTTTGCTGACATGCTAGCTCGGACTGAAAGTTATGCCCAGACAGAGGAAGCCTTCGAGGCCAAAGATGATGAAGCCAGTGGCAAGTGGCGAATCGGCGGGCCAGGCAGGCCCGTCGAAGAAGGAAAGCAGAATGAAACTCGGCCACGTTCCTAGAGACTCCTCCTGATCGGCGAGCCCGAACTCCCCCTCGAGCTCGAGAGGCTCGGACTCCAGCCAGGCAGGGGGCATGCCGAAGCCACTCGATGGAAGGGCATGCCGAAGTTCTCTCCGCAACGAAGTGACGCCGAATTCCAGGTTCTCCGACGATGCTGAAGTTCTCCCCTCCGATGGCGTTTCCACACTACACCCTCCTTAACGCTCCGAAAGCCCAAGTGCTGATGGAGATCAAGGAACGACTTTCGAGACTGAAGAGAATGCGTTCCCATCTCAGCAAGCGTAATCCCAACAAGTTCTGCCTTTACCATCGTGACCACGGTCACGACACTGAGGAGTGTATCCAACTCCAAGACGAGATCGAAGAGCTCGTTAGGCGAGGTAGACTTGGCCGATTCCTATGAAGATGACCTGAAGAGCGGAAAGATCGACTGAGGAATGTTGCCGTCGAGTGGGAGAAATCGGTAAGAAGATCAACCGTCCTCTCGGTGTCATCAACACTATCTCGGTGAAGACTCACAACTCAAGGAAAGACTTCGGTGGATCCGATGGACCGACCGACGAAGAGGCAGAGGACCATGAAACCTATTACCTTTACCGAGGTGGACGGCCAGGGGATCCAATTTCCACATAATGATGCGGTTGTAATTTCTTTTGAACATTGCTGACTATGATGTATGCCGCATTTTTGGTGGATAATGGAAGCTCGACCGACGTATTGTTTTACGATGCCTTCTCAAGAATGTCCCTATCCGATGACCGCTCGGGGCCTATGAATTCTCCGCTGGTAGGATTCACTGGTAGCACGCCATACCAAGTCGAAGGCATAATAACTTTGGCTGTGATGGCAGGGCCAACCCCCAAAACTGGCCAAAGCGCAGGTCGATTTCCTAGTCGTAAGGACTCCATCTGTCTATAATGCGATTCTCGGCGATCTGATCTAAATGCACTTCGGATGGTGGTGTCAACCTATTATTTGAAGATGAAGTTTTCGATGAGTCGCGAGAGATCGGAGAGGTCAGGGGAGACCAGGCTCTGGCGAGGCACTGCTACTCAATCGCCCTGCATAAGGGAGAAATGTCCGACCCATATTTTGTTGACGGACTAGGTGTCCGCGACGACCTTACCGAGGAGCGGGGTGAGCCTATGGAGGACCTCATCTCTGTGCCCTTAAATGATGGAAACTCGGAGCATGCAGGTGCAGATCGGCTCCAACTTGGCAGACGAGGTTCGGGAGCAGCTCGTCACCTTCCTCAAAAAAAATGCGGACGTCTTCGCCTGAACCCCACGGACATGCCGGGGATTGATGCCGAGGTCATGGAACATCGGCTGACCATCGATCCGAGGCACCGACCGATAGAGAAAAAGACGCCACCAAGCCCCAGAGAGACAGAAGGCGGTAGCCGAAGAAGTGGATAAGCTCCTCGAAGCTGGACTCATCCGGGAGGTCAACTATCCGACCTGGGTCTCGAACGTGGTCCTCGTCAAAAAAGCAAACAACAAATGGAGGATGTGCGTCGACTTCAAGAAGCTGAACAAAGCCTGCCCAAAGGACAGCTACCCCCTGCCGAGGATCGATCAGCTGGTGGACGCAACCTCGGGCCACGAGCTCCTCACTTTTATGGACGCATTTTCTGGTTATAACCAGATACGCATGGCGCCCGAGGATGAAGAAAAGACCACCTTTATTACTGACCGAGGTCTCTATTGTTACAGGGTCATGCCTTTCGGACTCAAGAATGCAGGAGCCACCTACCAGCGCTTGGTCAATAAGGTCTTCAAGGGGCAGATCGGCCGCAACATGGAGGTGTACGTGGACGACATGCTGGTCAAAAGCCGAGCCTCGACAGACCACCTCGCCGACCTTGAAGAAACTTTCGGTGCGCTTAGGAGGCACAAGATGAAGTTGAACCCGACCAAATGCGCCTTCGGCGTGACCTCCGGAAAAATTTTTAGGATTCATGGTGTCGAGACGCGGAATCGAGGCAAATCCCGAGAAAATCCGAGCCATCCAGGAGATGACTGCCCCGAAAACAATTAAGGAAGTTCAGCGCCTGGCTGGGAAGGTGGCGTCCCTTGAACCGCTTTGTCTCGAGGTCGGCCGAGCGGTGCCTGCCTTTCTTCCAGGTCCTCAGGCGACCGAAAGATTTTTGCTGGACAGCGGAGTGCAAACAGGCATTCGAAGGAGCTTAAAAACTACCTCGGCGCGCCTCCCACTGCTGGCAAAGCCCGAACCTGGAGAAGGGCTGCTCCTATACCTAGCTGTCTCTCCAATGGCCCTGGCGGCTGTCCTGGTCAGGGAAGATGCGAAGGCGCAACAACCAGTCTACTACGTGAGCCGAGCCTTGAGGGACGCGGAGACCAGGTACTCCAAGTTAGAAAAACTAATTTACTGTCTTCTGATCGCAGCCAGGAAGCTCCGACCTTACTTTCAGGAGCATACCATCAACGGTCCTCACGGACCAACCATTAAGAGCCGTCCTCCACCGAGCAGACGCTTCAGGAAGAATCGCCAAATGGGCGATCGAGCTCACGGAGTTCGACATCAATTACCGGCCCAGGCCATCGATCAAGGCTCAGATACTGGCGGACTTCGTGCTGGAATGCACCGCACCAGTTGAAGCCGAGCTTGAATCAAGCGAGACTATCATCGGAGGGAGACCAGGCCCCAACGAAGCCGAGCTGTGGCGGTCGAGCTTCCCTGAAGAAAGGGCCGACCTTCTTGAAGGCGCCTGGGTTCTGCATGTGGATGGCTCATCCAACTCTAGCGGGGCCGGCGCAGGGCTGGTCCTGGTTAGCCCCGAGGGGATCGTCACCGAGTACGCATTGCGCTTCGAGTTTCCCACAACCAACAATGGGGCCGAGTATGAAGCGCTGATAGCCGGGCTGCAGATAGCCAGGGAATTGAAGGTGGGTCGGCTTCAAGTCTATAGCGATTCCCAGTTGGTGGTCGGTCAGGTCGGCGGCAGCTACGAGGCGCGGGAGGAAAGCATGGTGATGTACCTCGGGAAGGTGAAGAACTTAATACCAGCCTTCGACAGCTTCGACATTCGGCACATCCCAAGGACCGGGAATACAAGGGCCGACCTCCTCTCCAAGTTGGCCACCTCTGCCCCGGCCGAACTACCAAAAGAGGTGTTTCTGGAAACTCTGAAGTGCCCGACCACCGAAGAACCTCAGGCCGTCCTGCGGACGGACTTCGAGCCCAGCTGGATCGATCCGCTGATCGCCTACCTCGAAGAAGGGGTCCTCCCTCACGACCGGAGAGAAGCTCGGAAGCTCAGGAGTCAAGCCTCCCGCTACGTCTTGTACGAGGGCAGGTTATATAAAAGGTCGTACTCCCTCCCGTTGCTGAGGTGCCTCCGACCCTCTGAGGCCTGCATCGCGCTACAGGATGTCCACGAAGGACTCTGCGGAAGTCACGCGGGAGCCAGATCCCTATCGCAAAGACTACTTCGGCAAGGGTACTACTGGCCAACCCTACTTCGTGATTCCACGGAATACGTGAAGAGGTGTGACCGCTGCCAGAAGAACGCCAGCGTGCAAAGGCAGCCGGCATCCGAACTCACTCCGCTCACTGCACCCTGGCCCTTCGCGCAGTGGGGGATGGACATCCTCGGCCCCTTCCCAACGGCGTCCGGACAACGGAAGTTCCTCCTGGTCGCGATTGACTACTTTACCAAGTGGGTCGAGGCGGAACCACTAGCGAAGATCACCGAGGCCAAGGTGCAGGACTTCGTCTGGAAGACGCTGATCTGCCGGTTCGGTCTGCCCCGAGCCCTCATAACCGATAATGGGCGACAGTTCGCTGGAGCCCGGTTTGCCGAGTTCTGCGAAGGACTAAACGTCTCCCACCACTTCACATCGGTGGCTCATCCGCAAGCCAATGGGGAAGCCGAAGTGACCAATCGGACCCTGCTGCAAGGCCTCAAGAACGAGGCTCGACAGGGCAAAAGGGGCCTGGGCAGACGAACTCTACCACGTCCTCTGGGCATACCGAACAACGCAGAGGGTACCGACCGGCGAGACACCCTTCGCCTTGGCCTTCGGCACCGAGGCAGTCATCCCGATCGAGCTCAAACTCCCGTCTGCTCGAATCGTGGGCTTCAACGAGCAACTCAACTCCCCAGGACCTCAGAACCAACCTCGACCTGCTGGAAGAAAAGAGGGAGGCAGCCCGCATCCGAATGGCCGCCTACCAGCGGAAGGTGGCTCGGTATTACACAATTCCAGAGTCAAAAGCAAGGCGTTCAGAGTTGGGGACTTAGGTGCTCCGACGAGCAGCCGTCTCTCAGCCCCAGAGTCAAGGGAAGCTCGTCCCAAATTGGGAAGGTCCGTACGAAGTGGTAGAGGTCATCCGACCTGGTACCTATCGCCTAAAGGAGCTCGGAGGACTAGCGCTTCCCCGACCTTGGAACTCAGAAAACCTGAGAATGTACTACCAGTAGTTTCCCTCAATAAAACCTTGTTGCTCGACACTATCGTTTCAGGGTCGCTGGGAAAAAAGCGAGCGGAAATGCCCCCACAGCCGGCTAGGAACAGGAGGAGAACCTCGTCCTAGCACGAGCAAAGTCGAAAGGCCCCGTTCCACAAAGGACGGGATGGGGGGAGAAGCGAGGACGACGGTCCTCATGTGCCCCCACAGCCGGCTAGGAACAGGAGGAGAACCTCGTCCTAGCGTGAGCAAAGTCGAAGGCCCCGTCCACAAAGGACGGGATGGGGGGAGAAGCGAGGACGACGGTCCTCATGTGCCCCCACAGCCGGCTAGGAACAGGAGGAGAACCTCGTCCTAGCGTGAGCAAAGTCGAAGGCCCCGTCCACAAAGGACGGGATGGGGGGAGAAGCGAGGACGACGGTCCTCATGTGCCCCCACAGCCGGCTAGGAACAGGAGGAGAACCTCGTCCTAGCGTGAGCAAAGTCGAAGGCCCCGTCCACAAAGGACGGGATGGGGGGAGAAGCGAGGACGACGGTCCTCATGTGCCCCCACAGCCGGCTAGGAACAGGAGGAGAACCTCGTCCTAGCGTGAGCAAAGTCGAAGGCCCCGTTCACGAAGGACGGGATGGGGGGAGAAGCTCGGACGACGGTCCGGATGTGCCCCCACAGCCCGTTAGGAACAAGAGGAGAACCTCGTCCTAACGTGAGCAAGGTCCAAGGCCGAGCCCCAGAGTCTACGGCAAGCTTCACTGCAGAAGACGAGGTCTCCTTCAGGACCTCAGCTTCAACTTCGGTATCAGCATCAGCGGGAGACGGGATCTCCCCCAAGCGATCATAACCTTGACTGCAAAAGAGGAGGTCTCCCCCGAATCGACTTCGGTTGATGAAGGCAATGTCAACTCCGACCCTGACCACGGGGGGCGACATTGACTCCGGCCTCAACGTCGGCTTCACCAATTTTGGCTGGAAACGAGTCCCACTTCAACTCCAAACATCGACTGGGGATGAGACCTCCCCCAAGCCTCAGCTTCAACTTCAGCGTCAATATTGGCTGGAGATGAGACCTCCCCCGAGCTTCAGCTGCAACAAATGCGGAGCCTGGAAGAAGACTTCGGCAGTCGCCTGTTTTGGTACTCCCTTCCTTCAATTTTTGAACTCGGGAGTGGGGGGGCTACTGTTGGGGATAAATCCCGCTCCTGCCGAAGCCCGGCCCGACGCTCAGCCCAATGTAACCAGCTGCCTTGAGCGCCAGAGCGCCAGGCCGAGCCCGAGGCCGAACTCCTACCCCCGGTCCGGGCCGAACTCCTTCGGACCGAACGAGCCCTGCAGCCGAACTCCTTCGGAGGAGGAGCCGAACTCCCCAGGCCGACTCCTTCGGACCGACCAGGCGAGCCCATGCAGCCGAACTCCTTCGGACTTCCCGCGGCCGAACTCCTTCGGACCGACCCCAGGCGAGCCCTGCAGCCGAACTCCTTCGGACTTCCCACGGCCGAACTCCTTCGGACCGACTGCACCAAGGTCCGGGCCGAACTACCTCTGCCGCCGAACTCCTTCGGACCGACCCCAGGCGAGCCCATGCAGCCGAACTCCTTCGGACTTCTTCCAGCGGCCGAACTCCTTCGAGACCGACCCCAGGCGAGCCCTGCGGCCGAACTCCTTTCGGACTCCCCACGGCCGAACTCCTTCGGACCGACTCCAAGCGGCCGAGCTTCAATGAAGTCCTCTCAGCGGCCGAACCCTCAGCAGTCGTCACTCGGCCGAACTCCGCAGCGGTCGCCCTCATCGAACTTCGGCCGATCGAGCTCCTACCGAATTCTCAAGTGTCCAAGCCTCAGCCGAAGTCCAACAGCCGGCCGAACCTCCAAACGGCCGAGCTTCGGATTCTCAGCAGCCGAACTCTTCAGCGGACGAGCCTTAGCTGCATACCTCCAGCCAGACGTCTATGGGAGCCGAACTCCCTCCTATCTTCTTCTTCAGGAGCCCGAACTCCTCCGAAATGGGCACACGAAGGCCTTCAACCCTTCATTCGGCAAGCTCTGCAACCGCCGCAGGCGATAGCGACCCACTGTCAGGCGGCGATGGCTGTCACCCTCAATCCGCCGACTCAGGCGGCGATGGCTGTCACCCTCAATCCGCCGCACACGGCACCAGTGAGACTGACTCCGCCGAACCTCGAGCGGCCCGCCAGCACGCG